>PNEQ01094831.1:0-94202 GCA_003012365.1 Medauroidea extradentata
TATTTGGATTGAGTAATTTTCATGCACTGTGTGTGCCTGCATTGAAACTGTGTTAGGGTGATAGATATTGTATGCATACTACCGAGGTATGGGACTCGGTAGATTTTGCTGCTGTATGTGTTTTGGGGCGGTGTCCCCGTGGTGTGTGTGTGTTTCGGGGCGTGTGTCCCCCTGAAGTTTACCACCTATAAGTATAGGGTTTTTTTCAGACTTGTGGTCGTATTGTGGGTTTGCTACTGAGGTATGGGACTCAGCATTGTTCTTTGTTATTGTTAAAGTTAGTTTCCTATAAGGATAGGGCTAGCACATTTGTAATCTTTGTGTTTGTTTTTCGCTACACCCTTCGCAGTACTCTCATTTAGGCCTTCACCGAGTCATATTATCTAGATAGACATATTAACTTATATTTTCTGCACGCCTGTTTATAGTAATTCATGAAGTTAATGTTTAAATGTTACGCTTGTACTTTCATATTTTTCTTTATATTTACACTTTTTGACTTGTGTTGCTAATTATTTGAGTTTGTAAAATAGTTAATGGTTAGGTTGATGTTTTGTTATTTGATTTTTTGATTTGAATAAATCCCTGTTGGGATTTGAACCCGACATCTTGATCTTTTATTGATGTTGTAGTTACAGTTACCTTTTCTTATTTGAAACATTAATGTGATTTTGATCTCTGCTATTGATGTTTGATTGGTATTACTTTACTGAGGTGTTGGAAGTTAAGAGTTTAGTTTACTTGAGTGAGGATTACTTTTGCCTTAGCGCCCTTGCAAATTTCCAGGGATTCGCCACCCTCTTTACATTGATCTTGTAACTTTGTTACCGTCACCAGTGGTTGAGGTGCTAGCCCCTAAGTAGGGGACGGTACAAAATAAAATACGATAATATTCACTTGGCAGTATTACCGTGCAGCGCGGGAACTTTGCTAACATATTGGATTCGTAACTTGTAAAACCAACTGCCGGTGACCAGTGTTGCCAACTGAAGTTTACAGGAAACCACTAATGGCATTAGAATATCACCAGAGATCTATCTTATCAATAGAAAAGAAAATTTCCAATTTACTAGTACTCGTTCAAACAGTCTTCGCATTCCTGTTTATCCACGTATAAGTTACAAAACTTGACCGGTAATACATTATCTGAAATCACAGTTACTGGTAACAAAATCACTAAAGTGGCAGTTCTGCTATGTTCGGCTATATTCGGATCACTTCGGTGAAAAAGCACTGCAATCGTAGCTTCTAACACAGCGTCCCGTAGCCAATCCTCTCCCGTGTTCCTTCCGCCCGGCCACCCCTCCAACCCCTTCATTCCTCCCGAATACTATCGCGGCAACTCTATCCCCTAGAAGCGTTATTGGAAGCGCTTTTAAACAGCTTGCTTTTGTTGTTTACGAGTTCTTCTTATCATCCGATTGACAGTGTTGTAACCCGAGCGGAATTCGTAAAAGATACACCTATCTGCACGATTCATAGTTAGCTTCTTATAGTAGAGACAGTTCACTCGTCCGTGATATATACAATGGCAAACTGCTGTCCCGTCAGTTTAGACATTATCGGCAGGGTGTGAAAATAAAATATACCATAGCTCGTAGACACGCATTTCATGTCTTTATGCCGTCAGTAGTAAGTCCACAAGTTTGGGAAAGTTTTTAATGAGCCACTAGTGGTCAGAAGCAAGAGATCAAAAGAGCCCTGGTTGTTTCTCTGCAACCACACACACAGAAGCAGTCTTGTCCTTTTTGAACCAAAATAAATCTTTCCAGAAACATCCAATTTTGTTCGAATCATTTAAATTTGGCGAAGTAAAATCGAGAACTTTGTTTTCCAGTTCTATGTAAGGAGCATTGGCTTTTATTCGCTGAAATTCATTTTGTAGTCTTTCCAAAAATAATAGCGCCTGTTGCTATGCAACCTGTGCAACAAACGTTAGACTACCTATCTACCACATGGCGGCAGTACTCTGCACTTTCGTTCAATTGGCGTTTAGCCACCGTTTGTAAGGTCATTCACCGAGTGATAACTGTAAAGTAATGTCAATAATAAATAATGTAAATAATAAATATTCGAACGTAACACTGTAAATTACATAATATTGTTATAGGTACTGGTCTTAAAACAGGTACGGTGTTAATGTTCACAGATCGTGTTACAAAGTTACTTAAAGAGGTGAGCTGGTATGTCGGGGCACATGTTACATAAGTTGCATACCAACAGATGTTATTATTGAACGCTTGAGAAGCCTACAAAATAAATTTCAACGATAATCAATGTTCCTAATGTTCTTAGAGTATCACATAAAGGCAATGTTTATAGTTTCTGTCAGCTTTTTTTTTTTTTTTTTTTTTTTTTTTTTTTTTTTTTTTTTTTTTTTTTTTTTTTTTTTTTTTAGATTGAAATGCACAGTAGCCACTTTTCGATCAATTACAATAATACGTCTTCCGATGTTATTAATTTTAGAGGGACGATTTTACGAAATGCAAACAAATACTGTTAACAGCTATGTTCGCATACAATTTATGCACATAATTCGTCCTTAATATCACGTAAATATTATATATGTAGTAATTACTGTAAATATGATATAATTTTCATGATCATAACAAATAAAACAATTCAAATCTCATACATTTTGGTTGCTCAAACACAATTATGTTGAAACAACAAAAATATTTCTAACAAATAGGTTGATTGTGACAAACCAAACATTTAGTAGCATGTATTGAAACATACCATTTGGTTGTTTCAAACAAATCATGTTTGGTTTTACGAAATAAATTATTTCTCAGTTCATCTATGGCAGACTAACAGTACCACTTGTAATGTTGGCACTGCTAATCCTACACGATTTTTAAGAATCCCATTCGCGTTATGAGGTTGTTGCGGTTTACAGCGCAGTAGTATTTATGAGATATGAAACCTTACGTTAATTTTTCTCTTGTTATTTTTGCTTTACATGCCATCAAGTCACTGTGGCAAGCGTCTCTCGAAAGTACTTCCATTATGGCTACTGCAACTATGGTCAGTTTTGCCGATATATTCTACTCTGTACCTTATCTGAGCTTTATCTGATTGTTTCAACAATCGCGGGCTATAATATTGCAGTGATACCAATACCGCATTCTATTGTCTCACTATAGGTTGTTTCACTGCAGTAACTCACCGAAGTATGACGTTCTTCTGAGTGTTGTGCCTATAGACTAATATTTTAAGCTGCAGTCGCTAGTTACTTTAATTTACAAGTGCGATTTTTTTTTAAAATTAATTTTATGCATTCAACAACTATCTCAATAGGCAGTAACATAAATACTACACACTTGAAAGTCATGCACAAAACTCGACATGAGTTCAAATATATATCTGTACGTTAAGTAATTATGCATATGTACAGTACACGAGCATAACAGTAGTCTTTACCAAACACACACACACACACACACATCTCTCTCTATATAAAAATGAACACTGACTGACTGACTGGTTGACATATCAAACTGCAGCCATAACTACTGAACCTAGAATCGTGAAATATTTGTGCGACTTCCCTTCAGGTCGTAGGCGAGCAATAAGAAGAGATTTTACAAAATTCGACCTCTAAGGGGGTGAAAAAGGGTGAGATTTATTTCCGAAGGAACGTCGATAGAACTTGAACCAGACGGTATATCATCAAGATTTTTACTTTAGCAGGACACACATAAAAATGCATATTAGCGAATATAAGGATTTTTCGAAATCCAACATTTAAGGGGGTTAAAATACCTTAAATGTATTTCCGATTAACTATCGATATCTATCGAATTATTCGGGACAGAGAGTTGATATTCACTTCAAAATGTAGCTTACATAAATACCCAATAAGCAGATTTAGGATTTTTGGAAATTCGACACCCAAGCAGACAAAAGGGGCAATTATTTATTAACCGGCTATGTCACTGAAACGCAACTGACTATTGTCGTGACTTTTACTTCAATTGGTTACATATACAAATTACTAACATATGACTCAAACACGTTGGGAAATTGATAGTTACGGGGGTGAAAATACGTGAAATATGTTTTCGATTATTCCTCTATATCTATCGAACCATTCGAGAAATTGAAGTGCTCTTCCCTTTAGATTGATGCTTACGTAAATATCTAAATAACCTGTAAATATATTTTCCGAATTCGGTCTCAAAGAGGTAAATAAAGATTAAAATGTGTTTTCAATTCACAATCTATATATATCGACCACATTGATTTTTTTATATATCGACGTGATTTTTGTTTAAGATTGATGCTTACTCAAATACCTGAAAAGTAATTTCAGACATATTCGAAATTCGCCACCCAAGAAGGAGAAAAGGAGTGATAAGTAGTAAAATGTGTTTTCAATTAATCGTCGACATATCTTGAGTCCAGCGGGCTATTGTGTTTTTCACGTCCATAAGACACCAACAAAGTATTTTAAAACGTGATTCAAGGTTTTTTCGAAATTTACTCTCTTAGGAGGTGAAGAGACCTGTAATGTGTTTTAGATAAATCCTCGATATCTTTTGAACCCGTCGAGATATACAGTTAATTTTGCTTCAGGATGTTGATTATAGAAATAATCGCAAAATAGTTTTTAGATTTATTTGAAATTTTAACTCTTAGTTCTGTGCAGCGGTAATATGTGATATTGAATGAATCATAGATTTTGGTTCGACTGAACGGGCTACCGTCGTGAATTGCACTTCTATTGGATACTTATACAAATGTCTAAGATGTGAAATCGAAATATTTTGAAACTCAACACCCAAAAGGATGAAAATGCACAAAACTTGTTTTACATCAACCCATGATATCTATTTAACCAGCAGAGATATTGAGGTGCTGTTCGCGTCAAAGTGATGCTTTGGTAAGTATTTTAAAAAATTATATGTAAGTTTTTTTACTTTATAAGATAACTTGATTATTAAGAATAAAAATGAGTTTGTGAACTTTCACTGTCTAAATCTCGTCCTTTAAGGGTAATCATTAAATGTTTAATTTCACTGAGAACTGCTATTGCCTACCAAATATACAGCCAGGAATGACTGGATACTTGCCACACCAGTGTTGCGTGTGGGCACTTGGTTTGTGGCAACAAGGAATCATAAGTTGCATCGTGTAGTGTGGTTCTTAATAACATTGGTGTACGTCGTGGTTCCTCCTCCCCCAAAACTGCCCTCCCATTATCGGTAGTGTATAGTTCCCCTTCCCGAACATGGGAGAGGACTGTAGTAGAGTACAAACCCACACTTCACTGTTTTGCATGCATCGTGCTACAAGTCGACATTACAACGTACACCAACGCCGAAAAGACAGACATAGTTCTGCTGTACAGTGAAATGAAAGGTAATGCACACGCTGCTGCACGATTGTATCATGAGAGATTCCTTGCGCGGAGGCAACCTCATCACGAGACCTTCAGCAGTGTCAACCAGAGACTGCGTGAAACAGACACGTTTAAGTGCGAGCTGACTCTGGTCACCCAAGGAATGTACGTACACCAAATGTGGATGAAGAAGTTCTCAACCTTGTGGAGGAAAACCCGCCAACAAGCACTCGCGCCATTGCGCACGAAGTTGGCATACCACATTCAACTGTATGGCGTGTTATGCACGAGCACATGCTACCACGTGCGAAAGATCCAGGCATTGTCACCAGCAGGTTTCGCTCCTTGACATGTGTTTTTACAATGGTTCCTGCGTCAGAGCACAGCATTTCCAGATTTTACGTCAATTGTATTGTTTACTGATGAAGCGACATTTACGCGTGATGTTTACTTTAACAGCAGGAACATTTACATTTTTGGACTACGTCAATCCTCATGCAACTTCCATAGTAGCGAACTAGCAACGATTCTCAGTGAACACCTGGGCGGATATTGTCGGCGACCATCTCATTGGGTCCTACTTGATGCCAGGTCAATTGAATGGACAATTCACATTACCAGAGTTCCTCGAGCATGTGCCGCTTGCGGTTCGGCAACGTATGTGGTTTCAACACGACGGTGCCCCTCCACATTACACACGAGCTGTACGTAATCACCTTAACATGGCATTTCCTGCATAGTGGTTTGGAAGAGGTGGGCCTATTGCATGGCCAGTACGCTCTCCAGACCTTAATCCACTCGACTTTTTCACATGGGGGTTCATCAAGGCTCTGGTATACGACACACCCATCGAGTCAGGGTAAGATCTGCTAGCTAGGGTAATGGCCGCCTGCGACAAAATTCAAGATACACCAGGTGTTTTCAAACGAGTACGCCAGTCTTTGATACGCCGACTCAATTGTTGTAACGAAGTGGGAGGCCAACAATTTGAACACTTGTTGCAGAATTTCTTATGGTAGTGCGCTATGACATCGGTAGTGTACAGACGTGCATTAATTTTCTTATTTTAGTTCTCGTTAAAGTGTGACAATCCCACCTAATATGTATATGAAACTCAATAATGTTTTACCATTAACAAAGTTACAGGACGCATTCCACTATGGAGCAGCACGCAAACAGTCATTCCTGGTTGCATACTTGGTAGGCAATAACAGTTATCTGTGAAATAAAACATTTAATGATTGCACTTAAAGAACAAGATTTCGATAGTTTTTGCAAAATACATTTCTTTTTATATTTTTTCGACGTTTTATTATTTTTGGTCACTAATAGAAAATTTTTATTGTCACGTACGTTTTTTTTTTTTTTAATAAGGGTGGTACCTCCCCATTTAAACATTATTGAGGCGTGTTAAATGTACAGATCCCTCCCGTTATTATTGATTTCGGTAACACTTAATGGTAACCAGAAATCTGTTTCTGTAAAGTATGCCGTTTTCAAAACATCACAATAATTTGTAACATTTTCTCTAACTTTAAAAGCGTCTACAGCCCTCCCTATTTGACCTGGACCATGGGTTCCCTGTATCAAACGTTCTATTTCCTCCTAAGGAATAACCAGTTAAAGTTTGTCGGTATGTTTTAGATACACGTTGTATATATCAGTTCATGCACAAACAATACACACATTTATTCACTGAATAACATGTGTAATTACGTCAAAAATTGCTGGTATGGAACACTTGTTCAGTCTTAATTACGTCAGAAAAGATTTTTAAAAATTCCCAGCGGTTTTAAAGTCACACCAGCTCGGAAAACACAACTGTGTATGCAATACACTTCCTATTATGCTCACACGAGCCAGGTCATGAACTTGAATAACTCACCATTTGTACTAGTAAATGTACAGATGAATTCAGCGTCACGGAATCCATGACAACAGAAGTGTGGACCTTCGAACACAGATCCTTTTAAGTCAGGTTGAAGTTCTTCCCGTGTAGGTACGCCGGGAACTGTAACATACGAGAACATCGTGCTTGAACAGAGTGATAAATCACTCTGGAGTAAAAAGACAAACATTTTACATCTACCAGATATAGCAAGAAGGTGAGACAGTGCTTACGAATATGGCGGCTCGACTGTTTTATCTATATCGATCTCTAGTAAACGATGCTTGCCCCGTAGAGAATAGAAACTGGCGACTGTACCATGCATGTTCGTAATGATAAATTATATATATAAGTATATGTATATATATGTGTGTATACATATACATATATATGTATATGTACAAGTATATAAGACCTATATATATATTAGTTTTATTTAAAAAAAAACAGTTGGTATAAATTTTCACGTACCATAAATCATAGGCAAATTCTTAGCTAACGGCTTTACAGTCTTCCTTCCACCGAGCTCAAATACTCTGTGCTTGGCGCAAATATAATCGGAGATTATGATATATTTTTTTAACTTCGTGTAATTATTATTATTTAAACTAACCTAACCATGTACGTGACACAATCCCTTGTAGGGGTCTATAGAGGCCTAGGCCACTGGACCAATTAAAATATTTAAGTTCTTTCTCATTAGGGAGATAAAAAGTAATACATTAAAACTCTTGACTCTTTTTCGTATGTAATGCACAGTTGTACTAATTTGTACGGCCCTTGTATTTAGGTAAACTCACAGTGTTAGTAAGATATTAAAAGAAACTCAAATAGAAATACTAGATCAAGCACTTAAATGTTAACTTCCTGTCCTAAATTTGAGGCCTTGTACCTCTGCGTCAAATGGCTGAGCTCTCCCCTCTCCCATCTTCCTGACCTCTTGTAACAGGTTCAGCATGACATACACACAACTATTTACCTAGTAGAAATAGTTTACATTAGTGTGTGACACTTTTGAAATTTCTTTTATATTTTTTATCTTCCAGTACCAAAAACAAGACATAATCATACTACAGTATTAAAAACTAATGACACTTGATTGTTAAAAAAATATTATTAAAACAATATGTTTAGACAGCTGTTTATTCTATCAGTAGATCGCCTAGCTCTTTTCATTAGTAAAGATTTAACATGCAATTTTTTGTCTGCTGTATTGTGTCACCCAATGTACTTAAATTAATTTACATGTTATAATGTAGGTACTTGTGTGTGTTGTGGCATGTAAACATCACCTCTCCACCCACGTACAGAACTGTTGCATGATATGACGTATTAGGTGGCCGTCTGCCCAGGCAACTGAGCGGTGTGCAGAGCTTCGAGCGTTACCAGATTGTTCGAAAACAGTTTAACGCACACGCTAAATAGTAGCATTCGAAGAACGTTACACGTGTGGAAATTCATTCAGATTCACAACTACTTATTAAAGCATATTTTCTAGCGGCAGATAATGGCGAAAATGTGTAGTTTTGCGGTTTTTTTAGGTACGAAAATCTTGACGCAAAATCTTTTATTAAAAGGTATAGGTGTGTACAATAAACTTTTATCTTCAATACGACGTCATAAAATGACAGGGTCGCCACTGAAAGTATCATACAGGTGCGTTGTCGGCGAGAAGACTGCACGGCAGTTCAGAGACTTGCGCTTAGAGACTAAGGAGTGATGCGATGCGTGTGCTGTGTCACCCTTAGCACTTCCGCACTTCTAGGCCTGTCTGTCCAGACGGCCAGCCACCAATCCGGTCAGCCCATGCAGATACCCTCTTATTCCCATTCTTGTCGCGAAAGCATAGGTCAAGGCATCGTTTTTCATTGTAGTCACAGAAATGAGTTACACACACCTAATTTAAACAATGGCATGCAGTCAACGTTCATCAATGACCTCCCGTAGTAAAGTTGGCTGCAGGGGCCGCATATGGTTTTCTCGCAAAACAGGGGAAGGGGGTGGGATGGTGCAAATTCATTAGTTGCCCTGGATCATACATTTGTTTTCTATTCGCAGTGTGCATCATGGTGCATAAGACAAACAAATATGTATGTCTTGCTCTAATATGATCACATTATTATGAAGTAAATATAGCGCCTGGTAATGTGGACATAACTACCACGCAAGATTATTAGGGAAAGTTACGGTTATAATATATTTTTCTGGAACATTTAAACCAATTGTAACCCACGCCGACTCCTAACCGCAAACATTTACAATTTTTCTCACCTCAGCTTAGAAACGAATTTTGCAGGCGTGAGCCAAATATTTGTACGGAATTTTAACCATTACAACAATATATTTAAATATGAAACAAAAAATACTGACCTGGCACTACATGAAGACTCCGCTTTATAACTTCCTAAACCGTGGCTGTTTGCCACAAAAAATAATGTAGTTATGGAATTAATATAATTTTACAGAGCAAAATGAAACATAAAACTAAATATCTTCACATTAGAGACATAAATACGTAATTAGTTTGGGTTATAAACGTAATTTACGTATGAAAAAGTAACATTATAATTACATTTCTTCCACCACAAGACACGTAACGCTGCGGCAGATGGCGGTACTACGGTGACATTAAGTGTGCCATTCTTGTATGCTGGCTGAAATAGCGATTGTCCTGACCTCCCCAATTTTGACCGTGCACCATTTTTTCTATCATGTGTTTTTTGTTTTCAGATTTGCACATTTGCAAAGGGCAAAAATATGTGTTTTGCATAAGAAACATTTACATGATGCTAAATTTAATTTTTGTTTGTGATTAATCATGTGAACTCTCATGCTAATATATCAAAACAAAGCTGTTACAAACAGTTGTCACATATTTCTCACAGCAGAATGCTAGTTGATGACCTAAGTCGACAATTAACAGCAATAACTGTAGCAAAAATATTAACATTTAGTTTTAAATCTAACTCAAATACTGAAAATGATTTTACAATATTTTGTGAATACATAAACTATATCTGTTTCCCGTTACAAATTACGAATTAAAAATGTGGCAATGACTGCTATTTGACTCGCCGAATTCGTCGTTGTACAATTCAATTATGGTTTACTATTGGTCACATGAGCAGCACAGAACAACCAATAGAATCTTTCCTACCGTGTGAGTTGCGGGGCTTTACGCAGAATAATAGGACATGTTCTATTTCCTAAATTTGTTCACGTTTGATGGCTGAATAAAGTCGACGGAGAGTCCAAGTTTAATGAACGAAGTCAATGAAAATGTAAGTTAGATGAACAAAATTCCAGAGACAGTGCAAGTTTGCTGAACCAAGTCTACAGAATGTACAAGTCGGTTGAATAAAGCCCATGGGCGGTGTAGACTGGCTTAACAGTCCATGGACAGTGAAAGTTGGCTGAATAGCATTATAATCCAGTTGAAGGACAACAAATTGCAGCTCCGATCATAGTCCTGGATATAATTTTGTACCTACTCACTAGAAAACTACCACGAAGCTTTTGTTCACTGCTCGACTTGAGCACTGCTACTTCTTTCAGGCTCTTGGAACAGATCGTGGAATGTCGTCGGTATAGTCTCAGTAATTTGCAGGTCTGAATGGAAAATATGCACAAGAATTATGGTAGGGATACTGCGTGGTAGAAATTGCAACTTATTGGTGGTCCCCACAGAATTCGTTCACCAAGTCCAGCAAATGAATCTCGGTGCTTGGGATAACATCGACAGATACTAAGGCACGGTGTTTGAACCCTTTATTTGAGGAAAACTCAATAACTTCTCCGCGAGGGCTGGTAGCGGAGTATCTCCCCTCCACTGCTGAACCAGGAAATTCCGCATTACACAGGACTATTATCTGACGAGAAGGCTCGTCAGCATGCATGATTAAGGAATACAGCAAATCGGACTGCCAATCGCACTTTTGCTTGTAAGTAGACTAACGCAGACAACCAGCTTTCCAAAACGAATACCAGATGCTATATCTTGAACTGGCACTTAATACAAATTTAGCTGATGAAAATGTTTCATTTTGCTCGCGTGACCTCCGAACCTCTACTGAATGTTTTCGTGGATGATATCTAGATATTTATGTACTTCTGCGGAGATGACGTCGTATATGTAAACATATTATCCCTTTGATTGCACTAAATCCTCAAAGAGTGCGCTCCAACCAACAGTTGTGTGTTCACATGTATCTGCATTTACACATAGTTTCTTCAGAGTCCAGTGAAATTGGGTTCATGATAGCTTCAGACGAATCCTTGTCCACATGGCTTAGGCTGGAAACAATTACCGACGGACTCACAATGATGGTGCGAATTGCATTTGTTTACTCCACCATGCGCGAAAAAAATAACATCACAATATATTTTTATCTTCGTGATAAATAACTAATTTACCATGTTCACAGGAACTGGGAAGATTACGCTATATTTATCTGTTCGCGGTCAAACTGCTTGTCAGTTTACGTATGACGTCAGGTGTAGCCACTGTTCTTGTCGCTTTTGTGTCGAACAATATTTGACGTGGAAATATCTTCCATACTCATCACCACTAGTATGAAATTTTAGTCCTGCTTTACTGAACATATTTATAGAAACTTAGCATCCTCCCATGCAGCAATCACCGATTAATGTCCCTTAATATATCTGGCTTCACGTTTCACGAAAACATTGTGCTCTCATCTGTGTCTAGCTACATTCTTTTCTGATTTGTGGGCTTAGCAGTCGTGTCATTGCTGAGGTCAGTGAGCTTGTAAATTCCTTGTCTGTCAAAAATACCAAAAATCTTGCTACGCGGATTTGCGGCTATGAAGCCACGCGGAGCGAACACTTACTGTGAGGTTCTTTACGGTGATCTTCTAGTTCTCCCAGTGTTTCTACATGCACCGGACGTCGGGTCCCTGACAACTGTATCACTGACTCCACCTTGTGGTCCAGTTCAGGGCAAACAGCGTCGCGTGTGGTGTAGCCAAATGTGCCTTTTACAGTATCTCTGCATCGGCGATGGCATCAAAGGTGATACCGACCAAAATGGCATAACGTTCTTCCTCCCAGAAAATGATGGACCAACTGCACGTCATATCACATCTGCGTTTACTGTATGACCGTCGTACGCAGCTCTGTATTCAGTGTATCGCAGTTATTTTCTGTCGAAATGCAGTTCAAAGGTGGGTTACCAGTGTGGTAATGTAGCTAGTGTCGTTCAGGTAGGTATTGCAGTTGACTCACTACGGGGCACATCAGTACTGCTTCCTAGTAGGAGGGCCGCTCTTCAGATATCCATTCCTTCAGAGAAGCGACAACCTCGAACTATTGCTGATATTCTCGTACGAAGACCATCGTAAATTGCTGGGTTAGTAGCGATGCTCTTCCCAACAACCAGTAAAGCGGTATTTACACTGCTGAACTGCTTGTTGCATTGGGTATGATGGTTTTGCAATTGCCGCGATGACACCATTCTCGTCTTCTAATCACTGTTATCAGATTTTTTCACAGCACTGGTCTAAGTCTCTTACGATTTAGTCGCAATCCAACTGCTTTACTTTGCTAGAGATATTTTTGCCATTCCTTCTACGTAGTGAGAATTCTTTGAGTGAATTTTATCAACACTCTCCATTCTTATACTCACACTGTCAATTTCTTCACTTACATCGACTATGCTGTGACTAACACTTTCCATTTTCCGGATCATCATGCATGTAACACTGCCTACAGTCTTATCCTCAGTTTCACAGAATTGTTTTTCTGTTTCTTTTGTCAACATCTTTATTAAGGCATTCTTTTAAATTTTCTAAATATTTACATTCATCAACAACCTGGTTGTTATCTGTTTTATGCACGTTATTTATTTGGTTGTTTACATTTTCACTGATACTAATTATGAGGCTATTTTCACAGTCACTTTTTATTTGACTTCTTACATTTTCAAGCGGTACATAGGGTCTATATATATTGGCGCAGAACTACTAAATATTTGTAGCAGGATGCACGTTAAAAAAAATCTGAGCAATATACCAGCAAAAATTCTGTTTAAAACACAAATATAAATTTTTATGTTTACCTCTACATAAAAGAGACGAAAGCCAAATTATATTATTTTTAAGATAACATATTGTTAATTTCTTGAAGTTGAAAGCTCATGCCGGCCTTAACCCCTCTATTCGCAACAGGTCTACATCTGTGGTGTGTCGATAAACTTTGCTTTATCATGCAGCGATGATAGACGTGGATATAGAAATTATATTATGCCACACAGATATTTACCCAATATGTATGTATATTATTTTAAGATCAATAACTGACGAAAAACAACATTGCATGTTAAATAATTATAATTACATCTCAACCAAGCTGTTGATCGAATAAAATTGCTGTCAAAATATATGCTTTTAGTACAAAATTTATTTACGTTTTAAAGTAGGTCTTACTGAACTTCATTCACATTAATTTTGGGTAGCCAAGGAAGGCTTTCATTAGACTTTAAATATAAAAATTCGAAAATAATTTTCAAATGTATAACACACAGATGCAAAACATTTTTATGGTTTCACAAACAGTACTGTGTAACATGCAAAAACACGTTCATTTTCAGAATAGTTTATACATAAAGGTTAAAAACAAATTTAATATGGCGTTTTTGTAGTTTTCCATTATCTCAGTTTGTGTCGAGAACAGTTTAACTGCACTCTGTCGAGGGAAGACTGTCAATCCTCCATCTTTCCATCTGCCTATTATTTATGGTACGTAGATTTATTCATTTGAAACGCTACATGAATGATGTCGGAGAGAAACCAGCAAGGTCCACTTTTGTTGAAAACTGAGTTAGTGATGCCATCTGTAAAAAACTATTTTATTGTTTGTTACAGAAGTAACAAAACATATTGTGTCGGGATTCAGGATAAAACATATATTACACAAGCACTGGGTAGAAGAACTAGAAATTAAGAACGTGGTGTAAGTTAGATTATTTTTCACATTAAAGAGCGCAGGCTGCCGGGGCCGTTGTCTGCATTATCTTGACTTCTGGGTGTGAATATCGTCTTACGCAGCTCACACCCAGAAGCCAAGAAAATTTAATTCACCTGTTACAGGATTTTAAATTATTAATATAAAACTTATGATTCCAATTTATTGCAGAATGGGTGAAGTGGACATTCTAGACTTCCTCCGAAACCCTTCGTTGTAGGTTATCATGGCGAACCTGTACATTAGTCTCGAATTTGTCTTTTCTCCGCCAAGTACTATTTACGAGAGCTCTATAAATGTAAAACTGTCAAGCCACCACCTCTGTAAGTACTGTCACATCTTCTTGCTACATCTGATAAATGTAAAATATTTGTGTACTTTTACTTCAGAATGACTTATCACTCTGTTCATTCACTATGTCCCTATATGCTACTGTTCCCTGCGGTGGGAAGAGCTTCAACCTGACTTCTGTTGTCATGGATTCTCTAACTTTGAGTTCATCCAATCACTTACTAGTAAATATGGTGAGTTAATCAAGTTTCATGAACTGTCTCTTGTGAGTACAGAAAGTGTAGAGCAGACACCGTTGTGCTTTCCAAGCTGGCGTGCCTTTAAACGCGCAGAAATGTTCAAATTATTCTGATGTAATACAGGCTGAGCAAGTGTTGCATACTAGAACCTTTTTGACATAATTACACATATTAGTCAATGCATGAATGTATGTATTTGCGTATGAATGTAAATATATGTACGTACGCACTTATGCATTTAAGTACGTACCTACACATCCATATTTAACACAGAGAAAAAGGTTTGAAGTCAAATAAAGAAGTATACATCTTTTAAATAAGTTTTATTAATTTTATGGCTGGTTTATATGGTTCTCAATACATAGAATAGGCAAACAAAACATTTATATAATTTGCACAGTAAACCAAAGAAATTAGTGCAGTAAATCCGTGACTGCAACTTGAAAAAGTAACAATCATTCAACAAATTCACTTTCGGAACCATACTCAGATAAACACCATATATTGTAATTTACATTTGGGGAGTAATGTGTAAAATAACAGTAGGTATGAAATGGTACCAAAGTGGCTTCTCTTCTTCTAAAACAGTGCGAAAGTGTCGAAACGACCAGAAACAATCTGAGAGACGGTGTAGAATACAAAATACCGAAAAGTAATTGGCTGCAGTAGCCAAATAGGAAGCACAAGAGTTACTGGCCACATAGATGTGATGGTTTAAAGAGCTAAAATAATGTGTAAATGATTTTTACTACACAAGTAATTATATGTTATTACGTTACATCCAGCAATTCATGAGCGGTGCTCCAATCCATTACATCTTACTGCTCATTTTGAAAATGGTCAGAATGTGTGTTTCACATACAGCAATTTGTCTGAAAACTTACTTACCTTTCTCACAGAAAGTTAACTTTTTTTTAGCTATATAGAATATACAATTCTGCGAAAAATCGTCCTGTATTATGGGGTTCCTTAATATTTTGTGTGAAAAGTCCAGTTTATAAAATGAAAAAAAGAGAAAAAATGTTGATTGTTGGCCACGAATAAAGGACAATGCACAGGGAAGAGTGTACATGGTTCACCCACATAACTTTAGTGTGTTGTAATCTCCTGATGATTCTACGAATGATTCAATGTCCAATGTTTTCGTCACGAATAATAACTTTTAAATAGGCAAATCAATAATAAATTTCCGTCTGTGTTCAAAGCTCCTGTTTGTTTGCGAATTGACAGAAATTGGGACTCTTTCTTGGATGAATCTGTTTAGACAGAGTCTCTCTATATGCTGATAAAGTTCTTTATAATTATTTTGGTTTTGTTCAGTTCTCGAATCTGGTAAGGGTTTAGGAGAAATACCGAGATTGTCTCTCGGAGGACACCGAATGAAAATTGAATACAGAGTTACAGGTCAGCGTGGAGCATAAAATGAAAGATACGACATGAGAGATACCTGGAGCCGAATGTTCATCTACTGTGCTCTAGGATAATGGTTACTGCCACAGTGTGGGTTGCCTTTACTGATAAGATTTAATGAAGTCTTGCACAACATTGCACATCTGAGAGAAACCAGTTACAAGATATTATGCGTTGATAAAAATAGTGACTATTATATACCAATATTAACCGATAAGCAACATTAACCAACAATCGCGATTTTCGAAAGCGCGGAAACAATTGCTGGGAAAATATTTTTCTGGTAGCTCATGAAGACACTTGAGAAACTTTTCCGATTAATTTACCCTTTGTAAAAATTAGATGATACCGTGATATTGACTTCTTATGCTATACTGTTGGATCGAGGTAAAATTATTATGTTGTGGGAAGGTTCGAGGCTTTGAGCAGGACCCTAAAAAATTTATTTCTTGCAATAGTGAAAATTTTGGTAATTTCGTGAATAGTTACTGTGAAATTTACAGACAACCTCGTTAGAGCTAAACCCCAAAAGGAAATAAATTGCCATATGGAAAGCAGTAATGTTTTACACTTTCCGTCTACCGACGAATATGAGATATTTCCTATACATGAAATTTATAAATAATTTACCTCGTGCGAGAAGAAGAAGTCAGATACTTCCAGAGCGGCTCGGATCGCCTTCAGCCTTTGGATATACTTTGGCTGCAACACAAGCAGTTTCATTCAAAACAAGAACACACTTTTACCAACTAGTCTTCAAACTTACAACATACTTGTACAATACACTTACTTAAGGCGCGGTATCATCCCACGTGTTTAAATATTTTCTTTTTCGCTTTTTTTATTTCTGAGAAGAAAAGTGTACAATTTGCTACTAAAACGTTAATTCTATTTATTTTGGTCTACAATACAAGAATAGCATTTGATCTTTTAACGTATATCTAGGCCGCAACCATTAAAGCATTTTTTATGTTTTTAATTTGTTCGTCTATTTGCGGCCTAAATATACATTGAAAGTTCAACCGCGATGTTTGTACTGTAGTGCAAGGTAAATATAATTCACGCTATAATCGCATATTTCACACTCTTCTTCTAAGAATTTATAAATAAAAAGTAATTCAACACGCGGGGTGTGACCTCACCTGTCATCCACCTCCAGGGAACCTTCCGGTGTTAACAAAAGGGGCAGCAATAGATACAGAGCAGTCGGGGACTACAAACGCTACAGGTTCCTAGAAGATGACGAAATCGACATAGCGCCATTGGCAAAAAGCAAGTTAAAAAAAATGCAACCCACCTTAACACATAGTCTACAGAATACGTAGGAAAGACATAGAAAGGAAAAATAAAGAGAGTCCTGTCTAAACCTTCGTGGAGTGTGGACCTTCCAGACCACCCAGACCTTCAGCTACAGCAGCCTATCAGTGTGCCGCCTGATACGTAACCGTGTCAATGACAGTACACAGAGTAGGCAGGTAACTATTACTTGTAGGTCGGTCAGGCAGGTTAATTAGCTAGCCAATTTGTTTAGTTTATTAGGCAAGCTAGCAGCTTAACATCGTGGGATAACACTGAAAGGTTTCCTACCTGCTGCTGTTTTAATATAGCGGTACAAAGTTTGTAATAATCAGTTCTTCTTTTAGGCTTAGTGCTAGTTTAGATTATTTTTAGTCTATACCTTCAGTAGGTTAATCCCTCCTTCCCATCGTTTCGGAGGCCCCCTCTTGCACCATTACTGACACACAAAAAAAAAAGATGACACTGTTCCACAGAAGATAGACAGCCACGAGATGGAAGTCGAGACTCAGCAGCCTCGCAGCAGTAGGCTCAACAGCCTCCCACACTCAGGCCCACAAATCGTACAGTCTACCACAATAGAGACTGTACCTACGACAGAGTTCTCGAGATGTTCAAGGAACAGCTGCAACACCCGACTAAATATTGCCTAGTCCCGCAGGGAGTGCAGTACCTGCCTCAGACTGTCGAGGACTACCGCTTGGCCATTGGAGAAGGTTAAAGAGCCCTTCAGTGTGCGCTAACCCTCAAGGTCACTATCAAGCTGCTAGAGAAAACTCTCCTCGTCTCATGGAACAGAGACGAGCTACGCCAGCTAGGTTCCGAGCCGATAAGCATTGAACCTAAGTTGTCAATGCCAGACTGCCAGCCCTATCACACGTTATTGTGGAGCTCCCCAACAACAAAGCTTCAAAGGCAATCTTGACCTTCGCGCACTATGCGGGCTGGTAGTAAAAGTAGAGGACTACCAGCGCCCCAAAGGCCACCCCGTTGTCGTTTGTGTGGCAAAGGCCACAAACGGTCACCTGCGACCTGGAGAACAAAGACGACAGGTCAAAAAGATTATGTGTATGTTGCAAGAGCCAACATGCGGCCAACTATAAGGGCTGTGAGGCCCACAAGGCTGAAAAGTGGAGCTTCTTGGCTCAAGATGACAGGTAAAAGCACCAGCAATAGAGCACGGCCCCACTGCAGGCGCAAAACCAGCCCCAGTCCTCTTACCATGCCCCTCACGACCCCTGGGCGCAAACAGGCCCTGATGGCTGCAACACAGCCATGAGCGCGCTGATAAAAGACCGAGCCAGCACAGAGCGCACCTGCTGTCCCCCGCCTTCTTCAAGTCACTTGAAGAAAAATGCGATCAAAGCCCCAAGGTGCAGGACCTCCAACTAGGAGAGCTGTGCACTTAGCTGTTCACGATCTGGCTAGATCCGAGCAACTCCCTGGAGGGTAAGGGCAAGGCCACAGTGAGCTTTGCCTTATCGGCTAGGAAAATGAACCAGCACAATGCCTCAAAATAGGCAATCAAATATTCTTGAAAACAGCCCTCCCTCAGTAGACAGGATTTTATTCTGGGATGCAGCAGACATCCGGAATAAAAAGCAGGAACTGATATATTATCTCAATCGTTACCAGGTACAAATTACGGCAATAAATTAAACCCATTTGCGCCCACAATATCACTCTTCTGTTCCTGGATATTACTGCATTAGAAAAGACAAAGAACATTTATTTATTTACGTCCAAATTCAGCTCTAGGCTGTTTTACAATTGGTTCGTATTTATAATTACATATAACATGATAATAGTGTAATAGTTAATTACATAATACGAATGCAATGGATTCAGTTACATGAATATAATGAATGTGATGCTAATTCAAGCCTAAAATTAGTTACCTTAAAATATTACATTAATAATTTTATTCAGTTTTACATAATCGTGCAACACTTTACTATTTTAACTGTAATTACATTAAGATTGGTTCTGAAACAGAAAGGACTTAAACCCATCTCTGAAAGCATGATTCAAGGTGTTTTTCAAGTCTCCCGGCAGGTCAGACCAACCTTTGCTAGACATGTAGGTCTAAGTGAACAAGTGCTCGTAAGTTGCTTTTTTTTTGTATCGAGGCAACTGAAAATAATTTATGTTCCGGGTATTGTGGTTATGTACAGATAACAAATTAATAAGCTCAGCGGATAAATATTTTGGTTCTTGTGTATCTAACATTTGTTAGTTGTGTTGTAGTGATACATTCTTCTGTTATCCACGTTCCGCCATTTTGATGCTAAGAGTGCGTTTGTTAAGTGATCACGTCTTTTACGGTTGAAACAATATTGTAAGCATGCATAATGGATTTTCTGTTCATGATTTTTTGCTCCCTGTTAATATTGACAATTAAAAATGCAGGCGGCGGTGTTTTGATACTAACCAAAACACAACAAACTGCCATGCAGAAAAACAGCCACGACTAAATACCGTTGAAGCCATGGACTTTAAATTCGGAGGCCAGCAAATATATTTTAACTCAGTACCTACGCACAGTGCCCGTCTGGCCGCACACTAATTCACATGGATTTAAATGAAGTAATTAACGTGACTGCTATTCTCCTGGGTCTGCAGGGCGTGGACAGTCATAGGGAATACACTATTCAATCATCAAACTAGGCACGATTATTTAGTACACGCGCCTAGTTAAGCTACTTTTGAACACTCGCAGTTAAACTAACAACCTGACATACTAGATATTACATTGTGTAAACGCCATAATATGACCTTTACAATATAAGTAGTATAGTTCTGGAATTGGCCTCGAAGCATTGCCCTGTCCACTTAAACTTTGATCAGCTTACAACTTAAGAAAGGCCAATCAGAAAAATAAAGAATATAAACATGCAAGTTGGCGAGCATTTCAAGAGTACCTTGACGAGAAACTTAACCTGCCAGCTCCTGTTAGCCCCACCCCCCCCTCGAATAGTAAGACTCTGCGATTGAGCACGTCACAGAGCTGATTTAATTAGGAATTAATCAATATGTTGCCGAAAAAATCCACAATGATTCGCTGCCTGACAATATCAAGCAGCTAATCACACAATAAAATCTCCTACGCAGGCGCTACTCGCGAGGAAGAACTGGCAACACCGGACACAAATAATTGCACTTAGAGAGCAAATTAACGTTGAAATTATACACTGGCAATCAGACCAGAGAAATAATAAATTATCTCGCCTAATCACTAAAGATAACAATCTATGGCACTTAACTAAGCCTCTTACAAATAAGCGCGCCCCGACCACTCCTCTTCAAGGCCCAGCAGGAAATGCCTACACGCTGCAGCAAAAAGCTGAAGCTATAGCAACTCATTTAGAAACTGTTTTTATACCGAATGCCCAACCAAGCGACCCCGCACATGTGGCTCGCATTTATAGGAACCTCAGAGCGCGACTTCACGAGCTATCAGCTGACGAACTAACACAATGTACGCATGCTGACGAGGTAAAAAATTCATTAATAGAGCCATGAACGCTTCGCGAAAAGAATTTTGCCCCAGTTTGTATCACTGCCTTACGTGCACATCTGCAACTCTGCTTCGTAGTTATTGGCAGCATGATTTTTTGAAGTGACATCATTCATTAGAAACATCATATAAGTACCACAAATATTCTCCCTAATGAACAATTTGGCTTTAGAAAAAAATTCACCTGTACATCAGTTAACACATAACAACCACTTTTAATTGGCGACATTATACTGTAGCAGTCTTCCTGGATGTAGAGAAAGCATTTGGCAAGGTGTTTCATACCGGATTACTCTGTAAAAAGTACGGAAAACAGCTCCCTAATGTTATAATAAACTCACTGCTTCATATTGAGAGAGGCGCTCTTCGCTGTAACTAGAGATGGAGTGACCTCATAGCTTAAGGCAATTAGAACAGGCGTTCCCCAGGGCAGCATGTTCGGTCCAATTTTTTATATTTTATATACCCACGACATTCCACGGCCCTCTAACTGGCAAATGAACCCAGGTGTATATGTAGACAATACAGTAATACATACGCGGTCCAGAAGCGACAAGGTAGCCACTCGGCGAGCCCAGGAAATGCTCACTGAGCTAGAAAATTATTTTAGCCTGTGGCGAATTAAAATAAACGTGGGTAAAAGCGAGGCCATGGCGTTTACACGCCGCCACAATCCTGAATATCTCCCCCGCCTTTTGCTCTTTAATGAGTATTCCATACAAAACGTAACTTGAGTATTTAGGAGCAATATTTGATAATTGGCTGACATGGCAACGCTATGTGGAGATTAAAAGAAACCATGCTGTGCTAGCATGGTAGCACTTTGTCCAATGACAAATCGTAACTCCAGCCTTACGCAGTAAAACGGACTATTAATTCATAACACTGTGATCCGGCATATTATTACTTATGCAGCCCCAGCATGGCCATATTGCGCAAAAATGCACACTCGTACATTACAAGTGTTGCGAAATAAATGCCTTAGAATGGCAGAAAATCACCTAAGTACACCCCTATAAGATACTTGCAACCAAAGTTAAAACAAGAAACGCTGCAATACGTCTTTTTATAAAATGTCAGAGCAGTTTTATGCCTCTAGCCCGGAAAATCAAAATCCATTAATTGCCAGCCTTGGGGATTATGGTACTGATAAATTCGGCGCTGCAAGTGACCGATATCACTCGACATTTTTTGTACTGCCCGTCCTCGCAGCAGAACGTGATACCCGACCTTTTAGCTGGCTTGGCGAGACCTCCTCGATAAATTGAGGGGGGAGGGGATGGGGTTCTAGGGGGAGGACATAATGCGTCCCAGCCAGCTAGGCTCTACGCTAATCGTAGTAAATTGTAAATGGTGACCTTTCAATCTCTGTCTCGCTCAGTTGAGAGTAGGAGGGAGAAACCATGATCCGCGGTGCGCCAAGCGCTAGGGAGATATTGCAAGATCCGGTGATTTGGTCCCTTGCAGCCTTTTGAAGTTATGACGTGGGAAACAGCAGTAAACCAGCGTCAACACTGGAGGAAACTTGCTGCAGGCAATAATATGTCGACGACACCCAACCCAGAAGGGGAAGGGGCTGTGGTTGTAGCAGATGTGAAGCCTTCTCCAATCGGCTTGGAGAAGGCTTATGTAGCAAACTGTGGCAGTGCCGTAGCAGCTGTCACCGGAGCAAGTTGGTGCGTCCCAGGTTGTTGATTCAGTCAAGTAGATATCTCATCCTTCGTTGAGCAGACAGAACCTTTCACAGAAAACCAGCCGCCTTGGCCGTGTTGTAGAGGTGGGAGAAAAGCTGTAATAGCAGTTCGCAGGTAGTTGCCGCAGTATGACTGGCAACTACGTCTAGCAAAATCCCTCGCAGACTTCAGGTCCACCTATTCTTCCGGATGACACCTCATCGAACTCCCGCCAGTTGGTCCGCGGGCTGGTATTGGTTATTCCCAGCCACTCCAGCAAGTTGGGATCCCTTATCCGCCATCCAGGGACGCGTCGTGTCGCAGATGGTCACTGCACCTGGAACCCCTTATGTACACATTCCGACAGTAAACTACGCTGCTGCATCCTGCCAGTGGACTCGCCACACTATTTTTTTTTGCCGTACCTAGCCTGAAGGGCTTTACCGGCTTTTGAATTTTGTTTGGCTCAAACTTTAATGTAGTAGTGATTATAGTTTGTGTCAAGTCTCTGGCTGTAATTTTGGGTACTATTTTTCTTGTTATATGTAGGAAAAAAGGGAGTTCCCCCAGTAAAAAACCCACGATGTTGGTGTAGGCTGGTGTTAAGTATTCTTAGTTTGTCTGAAGAAGTATGTTGTTGAAGTGGAATTCTTTCTGTAGTGAAGTGGTGCGAATGATGTTATTTTCTTGTGGCTTTAGGAATTCTGACTTGTTCTTTTTCATCTTGGTGCTGTTGGTTTTATTATTTTCTTCATATTTGTTTTCATGGTCGTCTCGTCTCTTCTGTTTTTTTCCTACTCTCTTTTTAACTCTTGTTTATGTTGAATCATCATCTGTGTCAGTGGAGGGTAGGAATGCTTGGTTGAATCTGTTTTAATGGTATTCGTGAAGGTGCTGGGTAGAGAATATGGGTGGGGAAGACCCTGGGACCGTCCAAGCGAGATTTCTGATTAAGGGGTTTGAGCTGTTGTCTAGTTTGCTTGCAAAGTTGTTTACAGCTTTTGTTAGGATTGTTTTAAGACTTACCATGTTTGTCGTGGCTAGTAGGTAGGTGCGATGAGAGCGGAAAGGTAGTCCAGTTATTGTTTTTAGTCCTTTTCAGAATGCAGAGTAGAGTGGTTCATGAGTAGATGCTGTTGTGACAATCCAAATGGGTGCTGCATATGTTAACAGAGAAATTATCATAGCTCTAAATACGGTGATTCTGGTGGGTTTGTTCATTTTGTATGATGGTACGAGGAGTTCTGCTGTCAAGGAGAACACCTAGATATTTGACTTGGGGATTCCAATTTATTTGTTCGGCGTGACGTTTTATTGGTGGAGGTAGGAATTCTGTTGGATGTCTAGTGAAGAAGATGGCTTGAGTTTTTTTAGTGTTGAGGGTGATTCCATGGGATGAGAAGAATTTTTATAAGTGCTAGAAGGAGGTAGTAACTTTGTCGACCAGGTTGATGCTTTGTTTGCCTCTTGTTGGTAGGACTGTGTCGTATGCAAATTGTGTAACAGTGATTTATTTTGGTGATTGAATATTGCGGATGAAGAGAGCGAATAAGAAAGGGCTGAATAGTGAACCTTGAGCTGGTTGGGATGTTGAAAGCTGGTTGTCAATACGGACTTGGAATGTTCTGTGTTGGAGGTACGAGTGAATAAGCCCAATCAAGTGTCTGGAGATGTTTGTAGCTGGGATATTTTCCATTAAGACTGTGATGAACGGAATCGTGTGAGGTCTAACAATTAAGCTTTTGCTCTGTGTTGTTGCATTAAGGGTGATTAGATTTTTGTAGGGATTCGGACTATGACATGGATGGTGGAGTGTTTTTTTTTTCTGAAACCGTATTGGAAGTTCGGTGGCAGGTTGTCTGCTTTAACTGTTTCCTTGAGTCGTGTGAGTGATTTTTTCCAAGATTTTTGATAGGGTGGGTAGGAGGGTGATGGGTCTGTAAGATGAGGCCTGTGATAGGTCTTTTTGTGGTTTAGCGATGGGAATGATTATTGCTTGTTTCCAGCTTGTTGGGTAGTGGCAAAGTGTGAGAATGGTATTGAAGATTTTTGTGATGTAGATTACTGCCTTGCTTGGGTGGTTAATGAGCACTGCATTGGGGATGTTGTCGATTCCTGGATGTTTTGAGAGTTTTGGAGATGATGTGTCGGATTTCGCTTGGTGTGACAAGTCTGGTGTCTGGGGAGGGGTTTAGTGGGTGGAGAGGGACGTGGTCAGACGGTTCCCCATATTCAGAGCTGCTGCTACGGGGTTGGGATAGATTGTGGGAGAGAGATCGCCACACTTCGCTCCTTAGCACCTCGGGATCCCTCCAGCCGAAAGGTAACTTGGCATGCGTCCCGACGAGATGGACCAATGTCACTCCTGGCACACAGACCTCTTTAGTTTACTAGGTCCGGAAAACAGCTAATGCTGTGATTGGCCGCAGTTGTGGCCACTCACAGAGTCCCTGCCCCGCAAGTGCCCCGCGAGTAAACACTACTTGTTGTCTTGAACATGGAATATACTGTCTCCCGCAACTAGCCCTAGCGCCTGCGCAGCTAATGGTTATTAATTGGCTGATAATGATTTAATTATAAGCCCCGAGCTGATTTGACACAGTAGTAGGTGCCCTGACAGCTCATTTAAAACTTGGCCGACCAAGGACGAATGGCCAGTCGCCAGTGGAGCAAGCGAGGCGTTATTTATAAGAAATTACTTACAGGTAATTTAGCATATAAAATTGTGCTGTTTTAACAATAGGCAATACTCATCGCCATGTTTATATGTCATCACACACCCGCCGAGAAGGCCTGGTAGTTTGGCCCGCTTTAGGGTTCTGTGCCTGTACTGACGAGGGCTGACATCACCACCTGTCATGCTGCTTAAGACTGTCTAGAAGCCTTCAACCCCAGTACCGGTGAGAGCTTGCATGGCAGGAGCCGCACAACTAATCAAACAATTACCACTATTTACAAGGGAAACCTGGGTTACTTTCACTTGTAAGTAATTTTAATTAATATGCTTTCTACACAAACATAACACCAACGAAGCATTATGTAAATCACAGTGTATAGCAAATCATACACTGCATAGGCTAAGGCTCGGTGTTGGCTGCTGTTGAACTTACACTGCAGTAAATACTATACAATATTACACCTGTAGTAGCAGAATATTTTAGCATAATAGTTTTCTGTAGGCCCGGAACCGTCGAGGGCTTTGATTGGCCTGCAGGACAGCCAATCAGAAGGCTGCTGCTAGGACAGAGTTCTGTGTACCCAGCACAAGGTCTGGAACCATATTTTTCTACATTTATTTATGCGACACGACGCGTCTCTGGGTGGCGGATAAGGGATCCCAGCTTTCTGGGGTGGCTGGGAATACCAATACCGGCTCGCGGACCAACTGGCGGAAGTCGTTGAAGTGTCATATCAGGCGTTAGAGTAGGAAGATTGTGGAATCTGGACTCTGCGAGATGGGCCTCACTAATTAGCGGGTGTCGACTGCTGTCAACAGTTTTTTTACACTGTAACATAACCCTCAGCTTTGGCTGGTGAGCGCTCATGAAAGGTTCAGTCTGCTACACCGAGGGAGGTGAACACTGCTCGACTGAAACAATGCCTGAGATGACACCAACGTACTTCGGTGACATGAGCTACGTCTTTGCCATGTGCAACTCAAGCCTTCTCCAATGCGGTTGGAGGGGGGCTTTACAAGTACGTCTATACAGCAACATCTTCGGCCCCTACACCTTCTGGGTAGGGAGTCCGCAACATTTATTATCGCCGGCAGCAGGTTTCCTACAGTGTTGACGCTGGTTTACTGCTGTCTCCCACTTCGTAACTTAAAAAAACTGTAAGAAACTAAATCCGTCAGCCCTTACAGTTTCTACCTAGCGCTTGATGCACTGCAAGCCATGGCGTTTCCCTCCTGCCCTTAACTGAGCGAGACGGAATCTGCATGGCCACTATTTTAGATAGTAACAACAAGCGTATAACCAATTGGATGGCACGTACTTAGATTTCTCCCCCTTAGCTAACCCCCATTATCGGGAGGTCCCACCAAGCCAGCT
Source organism: Medauroidea extradentata (assembly GCA_003012365.1). Classification (NCBI taxonomy): domain Eukaryota; kingdom Metazoa; phylum Arthropoda; class Insecta; order Phasmatodea; family Phasmatidae; genus Medauroidea; species Medauroidea extradentata. The sequence goes on from PNEQ01094831.1 coordinate 26,692, forward strand.
GGCAGGTCGGGGATCACCTCGTGCTGCGAGGAGGGGCAGCGCAAAAAAACTATATTTTATTAATTTTTAACATATGCTACTTTATTAGGCTTGCCTGAGAGCTAGTGTAGTGTACACATTTATGTATTTTTTAGCTTCTTTCAGGTGTTTACTGGGGGTACGGGAGAGCGAGGTGCCTCTATCACCTTGTCCACCACCAAGGCATTGTGCTAACCAACAGTGCCCTGATTAAAGTCAGCGTCCACCCAAAATAAATTAAATAAAAGGCAGTTCCCAGCCCCTCTCTACTAGAGATTTCATCCCTCCACTAGCAAAGAAACTTGGACCTCTCTCTGTTCCCAGTAGCTACTTATTTTAATGCATCTAACTGCAGAGTGGTTACACTCCTATTTTTTTAGAGGATTTTTCAGGTATTTATGCCGGTTTTTCCCTCTATCTTCTTAGATTATAGGTTAAGATATAGGTACACTTAGGGAGGCAGCCATAGCCCCAATTGCGGCCATGTCTGCCCAATCCTCTTTGCCGCGATGTATGCCCACTTGCATGAAATCTCTTCCTTGTAGGCGTATGGGGCTTAGCCCTAAGACACTTTCGTCCCGCTTCTCGAAGCGCGCGCTATTCAAATTTGCGCACGTGTGTTTGTTCCTGCACCTTTGCAGGATGATATTTCCGGACAAATGTTCCCCAACAAATGATGTTTCTTTTCACGTTGTCTACCACCCATGTGCAATGTCCATTTATTCCTGAACATTCTGTATCTATCATGAATTAATTACCCAAAAGAACGTCATTGTGTCTGCAAATGCCACCTTCAAAAGAAAATATTTTCTATATATTTTTTTAGTAACACCTGTATGTTAATTGAAAACCCTTTTTGATTGTTACATTCTGTAAAGATTTTCATTATCTTATATTTAAGAAAATCTGAAACTTATTTCCATGCTAATTTAGACATTAAATTGTACTTAATTTCCTAATTTAATTCCTTATTTAGTGGATATTTCAAGGAAAAGAGTGAAAAAAAAAATATAAAATTTTCTCTTAAAGACTTATTCTTTACCCTTAAACAAGCTATAACATGTGTGGAATATATTCACGAGGTAATTATACTACTAAGCGCTGGGAGTTATTTTTCAGGCTAATGTAATTATCATGAATTTTATAATACAATTTTGGCAAATATTTACATTTAAATGTAAATAATTTTAAGCAACGAAATAGCAAACAAATAGTGCAGAAAATTAACAATGATTTCACATGCCGGTCAGAAAAAAAGGATATTAACATTAACAGAAGTTTAATAATACCTATAAATATTCACAAAGACAAATTTGTATGTTTATATGAATAAATCCTAAATGTAACTCAGACACACACATTGACACACACACACACACGAGATATTAAAGTTTCACAACAAAATAACAATAGCTACAATTAGTTAATACATTCAAATTTCTTAAGAAGTATTGTCGTCAATGCCTCCGAATCAAATATAATGAATGAATAAAGAGAATGCTCACCACAGCATGAAGAAAGTTCTCGGTAAAGTCCTTGAAGACTGCAATAATCTGCTCGCGGTTTTTAGTAGTTTTGAAGTCCTTACTAGACTTGCCATCGCAATTCTTCACGCCCTCGATGCGGAAGCCGAGTGTAGACGTAGAAGAGATCGTCTCCCGCCACACCATGTACCTGCACACCGCAAACTTTATTGATGAGCAAGCAGATGCAATTCGCAACATTTAAGTGCAATAATTTTGATTCTAGGCACAAAGGTAAAGCACAAATGACATGTCACACGGCAGATGTGGCTTCTACCAGATATATACAATATTTTCACTTCTGACTACAAAATAAATATTCAGATTTAAAAACCCCTAAGAGTTCATCGCATTATACACCATCTATGTGAACATCACAACCTCTGACTGTGTGTGAACAGCGCAAATATTTACTAGACAGATGTGGCCTGTACCACGACATTATACTAGTTACAGCTCTTGAAAGAAAGGTATGTACTAACTTCGTGTTGCTTTGGAACAAGTCATTTCCCACACTCTATGTAACTGAGTTTCATTGAACAAAAGCACTCATTTTTGCCCCGAAGTTAAGACTTTTAAAGTGTATTTTTAGTTAAACACTTTCAAATACTGGGGTACTCGTGTTGCGGCTCGAACTCTCCTCACTAAAGTGTGCGTTACTTCCTTTCCCTTCTTCACATCCAGGCCGACGCTGTGAGTTTTTGGCGCCACAATTATTTTTGTATTTGAGTGTACTGGTTTCACACGACGCATGATAGGCACTAAATTCGTGTAAGATGCCAACACTGTCTCTACGTTTTGGAAAGACTCATCTTGCAGTAAACGAGAATGTATAACATTTCAGAGCAAGACGTTGCAAGTAGCATAGAACTAATGAATATATAGGTCGTTCTATGCTGGTCATGTGACAGTTCTTTTAAACTTCTATCTCGCTAACTAACTTGCACATCATCGTAGGCGACATTTTACTGCAGTCTCGCTCATACTGCCTGCATTAGCCGCTCATGAAATAGGATATATGCAGCAGTTGTCTATGAAGTTCTAAGGTAACAGTTCGACAGCTGACTGCAGTGCTTGAGTAGAGCAAACGGCAGCAAATCATAATATTTCCGGCCTATCCTCAGTCAATAAGTTGTAGCACATTTCCTTTCCAGTGTTGAACTTGTAGGTAAACGCGGTATGAATGTTGAGCAGCTGCATCACTTGTTGGAGGCAGTAAGACAAGATCGAATGATTTTTGTAGTGGTTATTTTGAAATTAGATTACTGAACCTGTAGTACCGCAATTCATCTAATAAATGAATTTGATGAGTACCACGAAGAAGAAAATTTTTTCATGCTGAAGACACTTCTTTCTTAGTTGAAGATGGGTCACTGAAGACTTTCATGCTTGTCCTAAGTTCGTGATGTTTCTGCAATATTTTCAGTGCTTTTACTTTTGATATTTTCACACGACGTTTTGATTTGTAGATAGCCTATTGTTATTTAACATATAAAATTAACGGTTTTGTGTCATATGATTGTTATTTTTAAAATTTGTTATTATTTCAATTTGATTTTGATTACAATATATTATTATATTATAGTGTTACCACTAGCCGCAATGACCTCCACTGTCAGTGCTCGAGACCACATTGCAATAGTAAACACCCACCAACTTTTGGTCACTGCAGGAATTCAAACATTCAAGTTCGTTTAGCATATTCCGATGCTGATCTTCTTATTGTCTCAGTGGTTCTACAAATGCCACGAACTGGATCCGCAAATGTTGTTTGTCAAGACACAGATTTGCTTGTACTACTAACTTCTCGTGCAGCACAAACTGACCATGTTTGGTTCCTCTCTGCCCTGAATCAGGCTGAAAAATAAGGAAACTTTATTCTGCATTAAAATACATTAAAAATTACTATGTGAAGTATGCGATGTTTTATTGTTTGCACATGTAACTGGATGTGACGCAACATATTCACTCTTTAAGCAAGGAAAAGTAAAAGCAAAATTATGGTTTTACTCTAGAAAGTCTCTTATTACATACGATAATTTTTTTTAAATTCTAGGAATTATCACTTTTTACTCATTTATTCATACGTAAAGTTAGAAATTTGTAATCCAAATCTGTGTTACTTGGCTCCATTATTATTATTCTAGACCATTGTTGCAACATACGAAACTTTGTTTCCGGAGTTTTATTTCTTAGCTATGAGGAGGTTAGAGTACCGATATATGCAAACCATAGTGATATAATGCAACGCATCTATATACTAATACATAATTAAAACCCCTTTGCATTGGTTTAAATTTCCGTTTGAATTTTGAATCAGAGCACACATTTATAAGAAAGAATGGTTATTAATAGGGTATCAGAATTAAATGCATCGATCACACTTCGCGGCAAAATAGGTGGTTGCAGGAAGGTACAAAAGATTAATTTTTAGTAACTTAAATGTTGAAACATAACTTTTTATAAAAATAATAACAACATTTTTAAAGGTCACGCAAAATACTAATTATTCCCCACCATTTTCCAATATTAAATACGATATTTAGGAGGCAATTAACCGTGTGTATCTCAATTCAATTCTCTTTCTTGTAAGAACTTTTTCGGTTTTAAATTTTCAAAGGAAATATAAATAACTTTAAAGAAAATCCTCCAACTTGCTTTCTAGCATTCTAGGATTATATCACATTGATAATGGATTCAAAAAGTGTGCTCCTAAACATTTAACAGTACGACATACGACTGTGTACCCTTTTTAAATTGGAGCACTCATTTAGGACGTAGAAGATGGAAGAGTTGTCTACATTCAGTGCTTTAGTGTATTTTATAAATGTTTAAATTACTTTTGTGACAAAATGAATAGAGATAGAAAAAATACATAGCAACACTTTTTAAAGGAAATAGTATGCTGAACATTTTTTGTACAGAGATTTTTTCGATACGGGGTACGGTTTCTGAAATAAACGTATAAAACAAGATTTTGGTCGCCATTTTCCAATATGGTGGCCATGCCACAAGGTTAATTTTTGGGGACTTTTAGTATGTTTTTACGGGAGGCTTTCAACTACATGAGTACCAGTTCCCTTGCTTGTATGATTTTTTCTTCAAATGGCAAATTTTGAGCTAAAATTATTGGCCTATTGTAAATTGTCTCGCGCTCGCGACTATTCTCCCGTTAAGTATTTATCACACGGCAGATTAGCTATGAGAATAAACTCTCTGGCTAGCGATAACAGGATATCGTACAACGCATTTATAGCTAAACAGGAGAATAACATTTATTCCAAGTGCTAACCATTGTTGATACAACTGACCCTTAGTAGAAGTATAATCTCAAGACAGATTTCAAATGTTTATGTTTTCCCGATTTCAGTATAAGGGAGATAATGAAAATATTTAGCTTCGTCCCCTCAAGTCGACCTGCACATCCTCGGAGTCAGGGCTGGATACTGTGCTAATAAACTGCGGATAATTTAGTAAGGACAGTTAGATAGTGGTTACAAGATGGGTGCATCAGGGTATCCATTTTGAGGACCCATCTCGCAATCCAAATGCCAGCTCGCGTATTTCGCCTGCTTTGTGGAATATAATCACATATTAAGTCTCAGATGATGCCTGCAATGGTGGGCGGATCTTGGATCTGGGTAGTTCCTGAGAACGGGATCTGGAGTCGTGAAGGGATTGCCTCGACATATGCCAAAAACTTAAGATCCATGGTACTTTGTTGGGATCAAGGAGATAAACATGAAAATCCTTTCTTTTTGACGCTGCTGATTGTAGGGTGGCCCTGATTGAAGTTTATAGGAATGAGTACATCTGACAGCAAAGTTTTGTTTGGAAAGCCGGGAATTTCCGCTGATGAAACTGCCAGAAGACTTGTACTTGACGGACCGGCTCCTATTGTGTCGTACAGTTGAGGCAACTTTGAGTTGTGAATTTTTGGCGGAAAAGAAAAAATGTGAGATGGGTTAATACTCAAATAAGAAAGGTGACCTTGTCTGCCTAATTATAGGGCCCCTACAAAGTACATTCGTTAAGAGGATGGATAGCCCAAGTCCTAGCAAAGTGGCTTTGAGTGGTTAACAAACTTTTTGCTGTTGAAATGTGAGGTGGTACTCCCCACCAACCTTTTACCATTTATATCAATTAGTATTTGCCTGACAATAATAATGTTAGGTTCCCTAGTAATTGTTTCGTAATTATTAATTGAATATAGTCTGCAATTTATATGGACTGAGTTGCTAGCCATTAGCACTACACATTCATCTATTGGGACGTCATTAAGTTTCGTGCACAAACCAGAGCAACCACAGGATGGAACTGTACCTATGCGACTATTCTCAACATATCTCAGCACGTATTCTAAATGTTATTTTTTACCATATATTTGCATAAACAATTCAGAAGTGTCACACTTCAGCGACACGATACAGACACAAATGTGGCGTGACTGCAGTCTGCTCGGGGACAAATTTCCTATATTTTCGCACTAGCTCGTCTGTTCTTCTTGTCGCTGTCTAACCAAAGTATGCATACAAGTTCCTGCTACATATAATGCTTTAATATGTTTGTAAAACATTCTAAATTATTAACAATGAGACAAATAGAAGGTTATGTGTATTATAATTTTTTTGGCACGTTTAATAAAATTTAATGACCCACATTAGACGCATTACTGTTTATAATACGATACTTGTGTTCGCTGTATTGCATCAACTGCAGTCTTTACGTAGAAACCATAAAATTTAAAATGTCACAATTTTATAACGTTTTACTTGAATTATTGCATCCCAAAACAGGCGGTATTTCTTCCCGTATAATACTTTCTGAAAGTTACGGCTGAGAGGTTTGCACTGATGCAACATCAGTTATTAGTGACTCATGTAAATTTTTTTTCCAGTGTAGAACAAATGAGTTTATACAAGCCACAAAGGGTGATGTTTCCCATCCGAAACACGTAGGTGATCGCGCAGTTAATATCAACTAATATATGTTTACCCTAAACAAGTGCATTCTTGACATAGTACACAAATTGCGTGCGCGTGTGTGTTGGTGCGCGCGTGCGTGAGTATATATACACACATATAAGCACACACACTCGCGTTTTGATTTGAAAATAATTTAAGTTTCCGAAAATGTCTGCGTGAGAAGTTTACGGATGTTAAATTATTTTCAAATGAAAACGCGAGTGTTTTTTGAAATTTGGATGTAATAGAGGCCTAGATATTATTATATTACAAATTGTATAAATTACTGTTTTCAATTTTTGTAGATTTTGTGGTTTCAAGACCTTACTTTTCTAAAAATACTTTTTCATTTTTAGTCGAAAGTAAAGCATACTACCGCATAGTTCTACATAAAGAAACGTCCGCTGATAAAATATCTACTCGACAAAAAAATCTCATCGAATTTGATGAATAGTTCAGATTTTATTGACGATTGAATATTCTAGTCGTCCTTTCCACATCGTACTTTTCCAGACCTCTTAAGGTGATCGTCTATCCAGGCCGATCAGCAGTGTGCTCAACTTCGGACGTTACACGATTATTCGAAAACTGACCAACACGCATGACTGATGTATTTTTAGGAATGCATTCAAAGTATATTGCACGTGTCTATCCACATTTTAGGATGACCAGTACTGACGAAAATGAGTGTTTTTGCGGTCCTTTTTAGAAATGAAGATGTTAGCGCATATATTTTAATATGTATAGGCGAGTACAATACATCTTTATCTTCAATATTACGTCATAAAATGATAGGGTCACCTCTAATATGTCCCATAGAAGCTAGTTGTCAGCGAGAAGACTACAAGCCAATTAAAGGACCGTTCCTAGAAAGAATAGGAGGTGTGATGCACGTGCTGTGTCGTCCTTACCGCTTCCGCACTTCTAGGCCTCAAATGCTCAACGTAATTCAACCAGGCGGCCGCCATAACACTCTTCCTTAATTAAACGCACATGGCTCAAACTTTATTACACAGGGTGAGTCGGTAGGAAGGGTACATGCTTTGAGGGGTGATAGTGCTGTTGATTCTGAACAAAATGTTTCTAATAAACATATGCATATTTCTTGACCTTTTCATAGAAACCGAATGAAAACAACGAGGAACGGGAAATGTGCAGGTGACGGTAAATCACGATGCTATTTTCGTATGTTTTGTTTAGTTGTGTACATTTTCTCACAAATCATGTTCAAACCCTCCACCGCCAACTTCAATGCATTTTGCTGCTCTGATAGACAGCTGCTGTGTTGCTGATCTGAGCTCATTAGTACATTGCTTTACTTGAGCACAAGCATGGTAAATACGAGTGAGAAGTTCCTCTCTTGTGTCCACCCTGCGCGTGTAGACTTCGCTTTTAAGTCAACCCCACACACAGTAATCCAATGGGGTAAGATCAGGTGACCTCGGTGGCCAAGCAATGACTCCATGGTGACCAATCCAACGCCAAGGATTCGTTTCGTTGAGGTACTGTGTCACTGACCGTACCGAATGTGCAGGAGCTCCATCTTGCTGAAAGTACATACGAGCTCCTCCAAGTATTCTGATAAAACGTTTAGAAGAAAATCAAGATACCGTACTACAGTAAGACGATTATCTAAAACTACTGGACTGATGAGTTGGCCATCGATAATACCGCACCACACGTTAACTGAGAAACGTCGATGAAAATTCCTTTCTATAGTAGGGTGTAGATTTTCGTCTGCCCATACGTGAGAGTTGCGTGTGGTGTTGATTCCGTTGCGGGTAGATGTTAACTCATACGTAGAATTAATCGATCATTGGCAATGATCCACTGACAGAATTCTTGCCGGTGGACATCATCTCTTTCGTTGTACACTCTGCCGATGATATCGATATAGACCCTGCTCATGTACTGTGCGTATCACTCTTGTTTGTGGAATATGAAGTTGAGCAGCAATTCGTCTCGAGCTAGTTGTTGGGCTGCGTTCTACCTGAAGAATGTTCTCAACTTCATTAAGAACTTGTTGAACGGGATTTTCGGATACAACATTTACGCTGGGAAGCGTACCACGGTCACGCAATCCTGCAAACACCCTGCTGAACACCCTGCTATCTGGAACTCTGCGATTAGGAAATCGCCGTCCGTACTCACAAACAGCGGCTCTGGAATTCCCATCGGAGAAACCGTAGACAAACATCATGTCAGCATACTCTGCATGTGTGAGGACCTGTGACATTTTTGACTACACTGTACACGTAAGAACACTGTAGTTCCCAATACTAGGGCAAGCACTGTAGGACTGAGACTGAGGTAAACAACTGCACCATGCTTAGAGCGCCACCGTGTGGAAATGTACAAAATTACACACAACATAAGATAACAATAGCGTGATTTACCGTTACCTGCATCCCGTTCCTTGTTATTTTCATTAGGTTTCTATGAAACGGTTAAGAAAAGTGCATATATTTATTAGAAACATTTTGTTCAGAATCACCAGTACTATCACCCCTCAAAGCATGTACCTTTCCTCCCGACTCACCCTTTATAAATATCAGTATTCATCGCAGTCCATTCTGTGGATATAAAATTCGTTGCGTTATTAAAATCAAAAGGACAATACTCATAGGAGTATAAAGTTCACGAAGCACGAACAAGCGAGCCAGGCACAGTCGGAAGAAGCTTGGAGTATCTTCATGTGGATCATAGAAGCAGAAGTCTCAGCTTGCAGGAGGTATGCAAGGCTTAATATGCCGATTGTTAACAGAACTATATACATACTGTTAAAAAGTTTTTTGTTCTTGTTGTTACCATTTTTCTGTAGCAGGAATAGAGTGTATTATACTAGTAATTATATAAATGGTTGTAAATACAATCTTGGAGTATTGTTACGGTAAAACGACATGATATTGTAAACCCAACATTTCCGTTCAGCAACTGCAAAGGAATGTTTTTTTTTTTTAGACGATACTTACTTTTCTTTACGAATTTACAGAAAATGTGCGGTACCTACAACAATTTATTAAACTGTTTAAGGTACATATTCTCCTATTCTTTTATGGTTAATGAGATAGCCTTGTAGATTTAACAAACAAGTATAGTAATCACAACAGTGCCGCGGACAGTTATAAGAACCACTTAATTGTGTTAAAATTACCCAGCTAGCATAGTAGAGTTAACAGACATGGCAGCTACAACAATGCCATGGATTGTTGGAGGTACCGACGGCTGCGACGTAGTGCTGTTTTGTTGTTAGCTAATGTTGGCTTGTATTATAAGCTGTAAAATATATCTTTAAGTTTTGCTATTTTGTTTAATATTATGACTGACGTCAGGCTGTAATCTTCAGCATCGTAGAACGGTCACGTCTGGAATAGATCATGACCAATAAAACCTAACATGTACGCCTATAGCTTGGGATAGATGTCTTTGTCCGATGTGTATAGTGCGGTAAGATGCGGAATTATTAACATAATACGACCGATCGCCACGAAACTGTACTTTTATAATGTACAATAACGGTTTTTTGAAGTGGGAATAATTATTAACTGTTTTTATAATGATCTAAAGCCTGGCTGTCGCGATGATGTGTCGTACGAAACACTGTACACTGCCGCTATGTATACTGTATTAGAAGCGACTGTGGGGTTTTTATCATACATTCAACAAACGCTACAGAACAGATTGTTATGATTGCAACACACTATTGCTGCGGCTACCATGATACTCAGCAAATGTTACAGAACGGATGCTTAGGATCACAAGACGCTATTGCTGATGCTACATTGATAGTAAAAGATGTAGAATAGATTGTTATGATTACAAAATGCTATTGCTGTGGCTACTATATTACTCTGTAAATGCTACAAAGCAGATTGTTTAGGATCACAAGACGCTATTGCTGATGCTACAGTGATAGTAAACGATGTACAATAGATTGTTATGATTACAAAACGCCATTGCAGTGGCTGCTATATTACTCTGTAAATGATACAGAGCAGATTGTTTAGGATTACAAGACGGTATTGCTGCGGCTACCATGCTACTCAGAAAACGCAACTGAACTGATTGTTAGGATTACCATACCCTCCCTGTAGCTGGAGATAATACGCTGTATAGGTGATAAAGGGATAAAGTGAGCTCTCAGAAAAGTCGTGTTTAATTTTAATCTTTCGCCAGTTTACATATTTCTTCTGCATGTAAACATAAAAATTCCCACATGCTTTTATTTACATATGCTCGAACATTTGCATTACAATGCCTCGATAAATGTTATCTACAATATCTACTCATTAAAAGCACAGGTGATGAATATATGCTATACTCAATAGTAATCTTAGTTACAAATACCTGTGAGTTAACGTCTTATAACACTGGTTTCTGTGTATTGACTATAATTGATACAACACGCACTATTGCTGTTACGAAACTCGTAAATGCGTTCATAGTATATTCGAATTTGTAATTCAATGTGAGATTAGTTTGGAACAGTGCTGGAATGATTGGGCGGGGGAAATGGGAGATTCCCGAGAAAACACGCCGATCATCGGCATTGTCCGGCACGATTCCCACATGCGAAAATCCCGGGGGCCGACCCCTCCGGGAATCGAACCCGAATCGCCTTGGTGGGAGGTTAGTGGTCTAAGCATGCCGCCCCCCCCCTTGGTAATGACACTTATGTCACTTTTTGACAGAATAAAAATTATTACTTATTTTCGGAAACCAAAAGTTTCCCTCTCCCTCAACAAAATTGCTAAAATTTCCTTTTTAAATCCTAAATTTACATTTTTATCGTCAAATTCACCAAAAATTTTCCTCAATCGACGTGCCAAAACACGCATGACACCGATGTCATCTCCAAGTGATAAATTACATTTTTTTTTTCAATGATCACTGATTGAGACTGGCATTGATCATCAATATTTTTAACAAATGACGCACGCCTGTATGTATATATAATATGTAATTTTTAATTAATTTATTTTTATTGAACTTCAAACATTTACTATTATCTTGCTAATTGTATTTTGTTGATTTACCGATTTGTTTAATTTTATAGATTTATATATATATATATATATATATATATATATATATATATATATATATATATATAAAGGAATTTTTTGTAGGGAAACTAGAGATATAAAAGGTAATTTATGGGTAATAGAATAATTTTTTTAGAGGGAAAGGGAAATTCTGGACGTTTTTGATAAATAAGCTGAATCGACCCAAATGGAGCCGAAAGAGACAAGACTCCCAATGTCTTAACTCCATTAACATTTAAATAGTCTTAACACAGACATAAATATTTTTAAAAATGTCAATAAAAGCCAAAAATTGCAGTACCGTAAACATGGTGACATAGGGCCGGCACACAAAGGGAAATGTTGTACCTCACCTGGGCTTGGTGACGCCCTTTAGGTGATGTTCTTCCTCTGTAGGCGCATTAGGGTCGATCTGGATCATCTTGTCGTACATGTCCTTGCGAATTTTGGGCTTCTCCTTGGCCTTGGCTAGCTCTTCCTCCAGGTATGTACGCACGCCGATCTTACAGTCCATGACACAAGGTGACGTGAAGTCTCCCAGCAAGTCCTGCAGCTGTAGGTACACTGAGGCACGTCCGTAAAGAAACCTACCTCCTTGCCTGCCTGCCTGACTGCATAAGTGCCTGCCTGCCTAACTGTCTGCCTGACTGCCTGTTTACCTACCTACCTACTTGCCTAACTGCGTACCTGCCAACCTGTCTACTTACCTATTAATTTAACTGCCTGCATACACTTCATAACGGCCTGTCTACAGGCCTGCTTATATAGCTGGCTACCAGCCTGCTTACCTAGCTGCCTACATAACTGCCAGTCGGCTTACCTTCTTGCCTTACTGCCTGTTTACCTAACATCTATCCTACCTGCCTAATACTGTCTACATAACTGCCTACTTGCCTGCTTACCTCCATACCTGGCAACTATCAGCCTACCTAACTGCCTAACTTCCAGCACGCATGCTTACATGCCTGTACAACTACCTTCCTAACTGCTTGCATGCATACCTGCAAGCCTGCGTTACTACCTACCTAACTCCCCACTAACTGTCTTCATCTCTGCATGCATGCATGCATGTCTGCAATCCTGCCTTCCTGACTGCATGCTTGTATGCCTGCTTTCATATATGCTTGCATGACTGCATGCCTGCATGTCTTCTCGTCGGTCTGTATGCATTTACAAGTAAAAAATTGTTCGCATTAATTTAGCGTTTAAACTTAAATTTAATCTTACTTTTAATTAAAAACAATTCCCAAAGGGTAGGGAACATTCATACACTATTAATCTTCCAGTGAGATGTTATACCATTGCAGAAACCCAGAAACACTGCTGTCACGTGCCCACAGCGTGGCTGAATGTGGTGGAAGAAGCTTGAGCCCTTAATTAAATCTCTCCCGGACACACGATTACGTCCACTTCACACACATTCACACAGAGCCCTTCGCTTCCACTAACTAGTGAAAGCAGAGGAAATGTAGCTTACGTTACTCAGTTTTTTATAACTGCAACACAATTTGACAAGTTTTTGGGCATTTCCTGTTACTGTTCACGTAACATCGGTCAAAATGCAGTACAAAATTTACTGTACATGTAATAAAGTAGGCGTCTAACGTTCATGTTTGAACCGGAAATTACGACTTACTTTGCATAAAACACGTGCTATGCATAAAAATACGTGCTTCAAGAACTGTCAGGACTTATTTAAGTTAGATAAAACATCAAACTTGCTAGGGGTTCACGACACCCCAAGACAATACTTTCTCTATCAACGACAGTTTCAGTCAGTGCCAGGCCCTTTTAACCACATAGGATTCAGCTGGACATAGTACCTAAATTAGGTAGATTTAGTCTGACCTGAGCAGTGTCCCAATTATTTGCAATGTGTACTTGTTCAATTGTTCTTCACCCCTATGTTTCCAGTAATTCCTCACGAGCCCTTGATCCCTTCGAGGCAAAGTGTGAATTTGCGGATTCGGACAAATGGCGGGAAAAAACTATGCTCAATGGCAAGGGTAAGAAATTATATTGATTTATTCATGCTAATAAATATTTATATAACTCTTACATTAACTAAAACAATTATTAAACATTTGTGTATGTATTTAGGGAATGCGAAACGAAAGTTTCAGTAAATACCCTTGCGAACATTATAAAAGCACAAATCAAGACCTATGTGTTTTGGTCGGTATTTCGTTCTTCAACCTTTCTGTACAGTTCTCATGCGACCACACCTCATAAATAATGAAATCCCGTTTACAGTTCAAATAGTCGTCGTATCGAAAATCGCAGCAAAGTGCGCAAATGGACGTTACACATGCCCTTAGCTAAAGGGGATATATAAGGGTGGATTCGTGCTCTTTTGCTTGTACTGGAACGCCATGACGCATTTTGTATGAACACGAAGCCAGTTGAATGCCCTTACCTTCTGAATTGGAACACAGGACTGGCTTCTTGGCCAACAGGTTATATCTAAAAACTTGCAAATAATTAAGTTTTGCGATGGCGATGATTCAAAATAAGTCAACAGAATATGTAGGCTTATTTTGAATATTTTATACATTTGTTAAATGTTTAACTTAATGTGACGACAGCAGTTCTTTTCATATGTAAATGCCTTTATACTTCATATTAAATTCGTTTTGGGCTTCTTTCTTTGATGTTTTAAACACATTTCATACAGCTTCGCTGTGTTGTGGTATTCCTTATTCCTACTGTATATTATATTTTCGGGTCATTCGACAACTACGTTTACAGCAACATACTGTGCTCTTAAGCAGAGTTAACTATTTGTTGATTACGCATCCGCTCTCCTACTTACTGGACTTTTGAAATTTTCACTGTTTGAACGCTTCTAACTAAAATATTTCCCTACCCAGGCTAACCTCGTGACTTAAATTATCTGTCCCTTCCCATACTTCGCTCAAGTTCAACCTGCCTGCAAGGATTCGGTATTCTCGGCGTTCTGCCACGTTTGTGAGAACGAGAGATACGTTGATCACCACGATTTGATGAGAGCTTGTAATGTTGTTCAGGGTTTAAATCACTGTGGGAACAAAATGTATATACATTTTATACGTGTTAAATATATTGCTAAATGCGATGTCCGCAGAACATTATTTATATATTTGTTATTACACATAATGTTCGTTTTGTGATTCTTTATTTGATATTTTCAACATAGTATATTCAGTTTCACATCGTTTGGTTTTGGTTATGTGTACTGTTCACAATTTTTTTTTGCGCAAAATGGTGACTTGCGTCCACTAACCCCTGTTTGCCCTGTTCTCGATAAGGGTAAGTGAGCAGTTGATCGAAAGGTTGTCAGGTGAATATATGAACACGGGTAAACACCACTCAGGTTATGTTTCGAACACTTTTAACTGCGGCTGACCTACCTACCCACGTGAGCTATCGAAACGTCTATAGAGGTGTGCACGTGACCAAGCTGTAAAGGATACAGTCTCCGTCGTCGCTGGCCACGTGTCCCTTGTACTCCGGTACGTATGGTCTCAGCACATCTTTCATGAGCTCCTGGAAGCAGAGTTCCTCCTTGGGACACAGTTTCTTGAGAATGGTGCCTTGCTGGGGCCCTGCTTTAAAGTTACCTGCACACATAACATACATACATCACTCTCTAGTCTGCCTCAGTTTTCTCTATATCCTCAACATTTAGGGCATCAGTGAAAGGTAGAAAAAAGCTAACACCACAAAATGCCTGGTAGCGTGGTCTCCGTCGTTGCCTGCTTGAAGTTACATGTTCTGAGAACGTCATCGCCGGTTGTAACTGCATTTTTGAGGTATTTGTGAGGATTTTAAAAGCTCACGCGCACTTTTGAACTCAAACGAACATGTGTTTTATGCTACATTATAACTAAAGAGGAAAAAATGAAAACAAAATCAACAATTAACAGCTTGAGTTGCTTGTATTACTTTTTGTATCTACTAGTAGTTGCCTTAGAGTTTAAATATGATTATACGGCTTCACGAATTTATGGTCATTATGACAAATTTATTTTGTAATTACGTTACGTTTTGTGCTAGAAAATTACTTAATTTTGATTTCATCTAAATAACGTCATTACGAGCACCCAGCTTCATAACTATCATAAGAAAATAACATAATATTAAGAGTTTCAGTTTTTAAGTAAGCGCAGAAATGTGTTTATTTAGGGATAAATACAATACATTTCTGAAATTTTAAAATATGCAGATTATTTACTCAAAAAGTGTATCGTAGTTAAACATTCAATGCGTCGAAGTTTAAATACTAAATACATAGCACCAATAGCCTTAAGACAATTTTGCCAAATAATAATACTAAGTAGTAATATTTAATTAACCTAAATTCAAGATAAGTATATATTACTGCAGTACTGCAACAATAAACTGAAAATGTTGCGTATATATATATACATATATATATTTTTTGCACAAATTTAAGTTTTATTGCTCAAAAATTAATGTAACATACACATGGTATTTAATTTAATTATGTAAAAGTACATTTGTTCTTAAAATTATGTTTGGTTCAAAACGATAATGCTAAACAGCGCAAACAAGTTATATTATTATATAAAACCGTTGCTACTTTGGAGTGCAGGAAGTAACTTATATTGCTGGCTTCATTGGTATGCGAGGGCTGCAGCAGCAGATCATTGGTGGTCTTGTGGAGCATAGGCCCTACTCGATCCTTGTTAAAGCCCCAACAGTCCTCCATACTACTGTTGCTTTCTGTTCCACGGTGTGTGATACACATACTTGCTGATATGCCAGGAGAAACCAACAGTATTATTAGGATTTATTACAACTGTCGAAAAACTGAGAGTAAACAGATACTATGTCAGCTCCTGAGAGTCTGGATAATAGTTGTAAGTTTAACACTAACCATTCACTGACAATAACTGGAAAGTAGGTGAGGATGGTCAGACCTTATGTCAAATCTCCAGAGTCTGGATCGTGGCTGAATACATGATGGGTCAAACGGAGTGCTTCAATTTTGCTTGGTCATAGCTGATAAAAAAAATTAAGTCGAAAATCTGTATTCAATTTGTCTGTAAAGTGAATAAAATAGGAATAATGATTGCCTAAAACATTCTTCTGCCATTTACCTAAAAATAGAAAATAAAAAGATGATATTAAGCAATGAATCTATGCCAATAAATAATAAACAATCAAGTACTGAAGATTTTTAAAACTTATTTTAAGAAGTTCAAATTGTCAGCCGATTTTTAGGGTAGCAAATAGTGCTATTATATTCGAAAAAATTCGAAAAGCCATTTTTATTTACTTATTCATAAGCTATCATTGTGCAAAATGAACGCACTCATCCAGTATACACGTCATGTACTCATGAAAATTTAAACGTAGCTGAATGTGGCCAAACCTTATTACAGCTTCCTAGAGTGTGGATCGTGGCAGGAGGTAAAATACCGGCCATGTCTTGATAACATGTACGTAACGTAGAGTTGCTTGATGTTGTGCGAGGTCGCTAGACCTGGAGGTATACACTAGGCTTACATATGGTTGAGGATGACCAGATCATCTCGAACATGTATTCATAATAACTGAAAGCTGACAGACCTGTGGTCAGGCACACGGTGTCTTTAAGTTTGCAGCTGATAAAAACTGAAACGACATCCTGAAAACGCCTGGTAACCTGACAATGTGTTAGGCTCCCACTGAGAGGAACATGGCTTCACGAATAACAATTGTCAGAGACGTAATAAAATCTGCAGGCATCTGAAGGCGGCAAGACCCCGTGTTAAGTAGTCAGTGGCTAGATCATAGCTACGCGTAAAATACCTTATATGAAATATTGGGTAGCTGATTGTTTTCGGGACTTGAGTCAGACCACAAGAGACTGAAGCTTGAATATCGTAAAAACACCGATGACGACCTGTTGAGAACAGCATGCGTAAACGATGTGGCCAGATATTGTATCAGTCACTCAGACACTAAAGCTTCAGGCACAAATTTAGTCATGAAATGGCAGGGTTGAATAACTAAAATAGCCAAGTACTACATAGCCTTTATATCAATAACTAGCAGTCCCGCCGCGGCTTCGCCCGCGTGTAATTTTTGGAACAATGAAACTCTTTTACTTTTAATTTTTGACGGTAATACTCATTACGGAAATGATTAATACACCTGTTTATCCTCTTAATTTGTTGAGTATAGAAAATCCTAGGGATTTGCCCGCATATAATTCAGAAATGGCTGTTACCCCGGTTATTCTTCACTCCTTTAATTTAATTTATTTTTGGTAAGGTATTAACAGAATTACCCTATCAACCATATTTCTTATATTATTCATAGCATTTATAAGTATAACGAAACGTTAAGCCCCACATCCCTCCCCTCAACCACGAGTTCATATGCTCAGAGGTATGGGCAGTCCATTGAAATGCGAATGAATGTGTATGAGTTTGTGGAACTTCACTACACAAAAAGCTTATATTTTATTTTATGTAAGGACCTTTTTATAAACCACATTATTGATTCTTCCATTAGGTGCAAGAATTGCCAAGTTGGTAGGTGAACTTACTCTGGAGCAGGCCACATAGAGCCTGAAAACTATGGCAACATTGTTTTTCGTAATTTAAGATATGTAATGCACCTTTAATAGTTTAGCCACCAGATATATTACTGTAACCCTCTGCAACGTATTTCACGGACTGGTAGAAAGTCCCCTTAAAGTTTATATTTTTCACCCTTAAAGGGTGTGAAATAATTATTTTACCATTCGTATACATAGCAAATTGACGTGGAAATCTCTGTAATAGCCCGTCGGGTTCTATAGCTATGTAGACCATATTAAAAAAATTAAATTTTCCTCTTTAACCCTCTTCCAAATCCGAATTTAAAAAAAAGCCTGAATATATGTTTTGCGTCCAGCTGCAACTAAATTAGTACATTTGAAATTAAATTAGCCTAATTAAATAACATATCCCCCCCCCCGCAACTCCACAGACTTAACTACAAATTATTCAAGACGGGCCATGAGAGTTTTTCGCGTGTACAGGCTATAGTCCAAAGAGGTTTAACTATAAGCAAGAAATAAAAAGGAAACACATTTTGAACTATTTCAGGTGTTAAGAAAGATTATTCTTAAACACGTTTAATTTTTTTATAGGCTTTCAAGGACGAATTTTGAAAAATCCTGAAATTACTTTTTAGG
Organism: Medauroidea extradentata; assembly: GCA_003012365.1. Taxonomy (NCBI): domain Eukaryota; kingdom Metazoa; phylum Arthropoda; class Insecta; order Phasmatodea; family Phasmatidae; genus Medauroidea; species Medauroidea extradentata. The sequence goes on from PNEQ01094831.1 coordinate 45,413, forward strand.
TATTTGCGAAGGCTTCATTTTAAAGAAAAAATCACTTCGATATCTCAGGTGGTTTAAGAGGAAGAGAGGATTTACTGTAAACGAATTAAACGGCTTTTCACCTCCTTAATATAAAAATTTCGAAAAATTCTGAAATTTGTTTCTAGACATTTGTATTTGCGACCTAACGAAGTGAATAAGACAACGATAGCCCGTCGGGTTCGAGATATATCAAAGATTTGCAAAAAAATAAATTTCACCCCGTGTCACCACCTTAACAGCCGAATTTCAAAATTTCCTTTCTTAGTGCGCGCCTACGCCACAAGGGGAAACTTCCCTTAAAATTTCACGTTTCTAGGTCCAGTGGTTTGGGCTGGGCGTTAATGATGAATGAATGAATGAATGAGTCAGTCAGTCAGTGAGTGGGGCACTTCCTTTATATATAGAGATGTCGTACATTCTAACACAGGTGCTCGATTTGCTTACTGTTAATTTATGAGGTGACATTTGGTTTGAAGAATAGGACGACGAATCGTGATGGGTTGATAGAAAAATCAGATATATATTCAAAATTTTTAACTGGGTTAAGTTTGTTGAGTAAAATGTTACAGAAATTTAAATTCAATACGATTGCAATGAAGGACTCTTTGTATTCCATTTATAATTGATTTTTGGTTCATTTGAGAAAAAATAGGAGAACCATTCGGGCGCATCGCTACTACCCCTACCCCTGATTAGTCATTAGCAATGACTAAATAAGAACTTAAGATAGTTAATAATAGTTTGACATATGTCTGTTCCCTGAGGCTTGCGTTCAGCTGTAGGTAAAACACAGTCTATGGTCTAATAAGTACTGCAGGTAACAAATGGTGGCTAGACCTCATGTCTGGACCCCAGTTAGTGGAATTTTGCTGCAAGTAGGATCTTTTCTTATTTTATAAGTACTGATGTGCAAGGCTGCGTCACCTAGCGTTAGGCACCCGGAAACTGAAATTGGTTTGTAGATGAAGCATAGTCTGATAACTATTACATGCAGTTTAGAAGGAAGAATATTTTCGACTGACCCATAACTACGAGCTTGGTTAGAGGTAACACCAGCAATATCCTGATTAGAACTGATACGCAGCTGAGATTTCATATTGGATTACAAGAGAATAAGTGAGAATTTGGAAGTGACTTAGATCATGTGGAGTAAGAAACAAACTTTAAATATCCACAATCTGCAAGATACCTTGTGAAACTTAAAGTGAAGAGGAGAGTAACAGAACACGAAAGAAAGACAACTGTGATCACTGAGCGGAGTACTACGTATAAATCACGAGTATCCACCTGAATAATAGTAATAAAATAATAAAATTAATGATTTGCGCTTCGGATAGTGACCAAAACCTTCGTGATGTAAAAATATCAGTCGAAATGGATATTTCCGATTATGACTCAAATAAAAGCGTTAATTGATACAGTTATAGTAAACATGCACATTAAGTTTCGTAACTGAAACAGTTCATGAAAGTGACTCCTCGTATAAGCATTGATAGGCGTTGATATTTTTTAACGATTTTTGCAATGCGGGCGAGTAACAAATTAAACAAGTATTTTGGACATCAAAATACTTCTTTAGATTGACAGGTGTCTTGAAAAATGTATTCCTAGACTAACAGTTTCGTGCAAGCAGCAAAGCCAAATCCTAGCTTTATTAGGGGGTAACCAAATGAAAAAACAAATAATGAAAGCGAGATATAAGTATCAGGTATGGGGTCATTATTGACTGAGTCCTGCAAAGTATCACAAACTATCGGCTAAAGATGCACAGAAATAGGTCATAATTGTGGAAACTACTCTTTAAAGGCTGATAAGCAGTTGACTGACAAATGAGCAATAAGCAAGAAGAATGGTCACAATTACGAAGCTTCTGTTCATTCTCACGACTGACCAGCATTCGAGAAAGCGTTGTCGCCGGAATAAAAAATATATACTATGAGGTTCAGAGTAGTATTAAATTGTGGGCAAATAAATTATTAATGCTTTGCAGTTATTGCAGCTGCTTTAACAGAGAGGCATTGGGGCACAAGCCCTTTTGTAGTAACCAAATGTGACTTTTAATTGGGTAGTTTGTCTAGAAACTGTCGATATCATGATCGGCGAATCGTCCAAATCTGGAACACTTCAAATGACTCTGGCAATATAGCCTAAGTGATGACGGTGAGCAGTGTCACTAACAGTTATCATTCTTGTGTGCAACATGTCTGTAACATGAGGTACAGTATATACGGACATGTTAAAAGGAGATAACATTGTAGTAAGATCATATATAAATTGAGTGTCAGATTTATGGAAGTCACCAAATACGGATAAATCAATTTAACTGACTGAGTAAATGTGAAAGTATCTGAGGACAGTTCAAGCAAGTGACAATATGTTAATTATGTTTGAGAATATGTTTGGCTGGAGAAAGAGGACAAGAAATTATGATGAGCAGATAGTAAAATCAGATACGTACTCAAAATTTATAAGAAGGTAAAATTTGATAATGTTCTACAGAGTGATTTTGAGTTCATTAAATACAGGATAGGAGAGAGACAAAAAAAACACTATTAAAACAATAGTGGTACAGAAAAAATGCAAAGAGTAGTTATGTAAGACAAATGCAGAGCATCAAAGCATATCACGCTGCGACGAAAAGCATAGACGACGTGAGAGCTCTTTATCACGCTGAAACTAAAAGCTTACGGGTGACGTGGGATTTCTTAGAAGATCGTGAAGGCTTTTTCACCAGGTCAGATATGAACAAAGCTATTAAAGAGCAGCCCTATACAAAATAAAATGCAAATGTATTTTAATAAGGCGAGAAGAAAGTACAGACAATCTTGTAACTTAGCTAACAGGAAATTAATAATTTTTTTGCCACTGTATATAATATTGCTACCGGAAATAAAAACATCTGTAATACCGGAAATACTGGTAACATATTATGACTCCCCGAAAAACGGGTGGCATCACTCTACGAAGAGGGACAGCAAGGAGAAGCTACCTGTGGGAAAATTATGCATCAGACTACAGCCATCTATGAGCGAACATAGTTTGTTTACTGTGTAAAGACTGAAAAAGCCAACGGTTAGGAGGGTCTTGTGCCTGAAAATATTTTCAGTTTAAGAAACTGCTGATGGGGTGACAGTATACAATGACTGCGTTAAGGATGGTTTATTCCCTCACTCTGGTAAGAATGGATGAATAAGATGGTAGTGTCCTAAATTAGTTTTGTGGTTGGCGTTTGTTTTAGGTCACGATCATAATCTTAATTTGTAGAAAAAAATTAGTAACAATTCAGTTTATTAAATGTTTGTTTTCTTTACTTTATTTATATTATGAAGACAATTTTAAAACAAAAATATTTTTTTGTAAACCATTTCAATATTTAATGGTACACGTATTTCAAATTTCTTTACTGCTGTAATGATTCTTAAAAATTGCTTGTATTCTGATAGTATAGCACCCAATTTTGCCCCGCATCTCAAACAACGATTAAGCTTAAATGAATTGGAGCATTACAAAATAAAATTTGTGAGGAAACGATATACACCTCTTCATTGCCTTACTAGCGGAGGGACGATTCGACAATGCTTCGTTTAAGAGGGTTCTTTACACAAGGATGACAAGAACAATAGTGCGACCGGATATCCTAGGGTCTTTCCCCATGAAATATCTAGTCAGATGAAGCAACAGGGCTTTCTAACCACAGTAACAGGCGAGACCAAACCGAGACCAAACCACTTGATAGGTAACATCACTGTTTGAACGCGAATTTGCGACTCCTTTTATAACACGACATTTGAAAAGCTGAAATAACAGGTAAATGTATCCTGATGCTATATACAGGATGTTCACTGAAATCACCAACAAGCTCCGGTAGGGAATTCTTTGAGAGAAATAAATCAGGAAATATACAAAACGCTTGGTACGTAACTGTAATATTAAGGGAGTAATTCACCTCCGAAAAGCTAGTTTTAAAACTGTAATTTCTCCACAAACCGAACACTGATCAACGTAAACTGACAAAACTCAGGATATTACTTCATGATAATAAGGCCGACAAACAAACAGTAATTGTCAGTTGGTATCTTTAACCCTTACGAATATAACAGCGGTGGCCACCCTTAAGTCAGTGACAACTTTTTTAACATCAGGATAATCTGACATTCAAAAGTGAATTATTGAGTACTATAACATCAGAAATGAAAAAGGTCCCCTTGTAGCGACTGTCTAGGACGCATAATTGTGGTGATACAGAGCCTAGCGCGTAGGCAACACTGCGTACACGAGTGTTCGTATTATCCCGCCGTGCCGCACAGATGATGGCGGACCATAACCATCATCACACGCGCGCATATATCTGAGTCACTAACTAGTTTGTGGTTCGAAGATTTTTATTTATCTTAAACTTAAGCCCTAAGACAAATAGTAAAAATTAAGGCAATTAGAGTTTTATTTGACTAATAGTTTTGAAAATAAAGTATTAATTTTTTTCTTCTGCAATAATATTAGTTTTCCTTCTGAAGGCAGTAACAGTATTGATACTGGCAATATCAGACAGTGACTGAAAACCATATCGGCTCCCCTACATTTTACTGTAGTGCCAGAATTACGCAAACTTCGTGAATTGTACAGACGAGATATTTATTTCACTTGCACACATATAATTGTTTTTTTTTTTTTTTTTCAAAACACACATAAATTCAGCCACGAACATTTTGTTGGTTACGGTTATGTGAGCTATTTAAGGTACGGCACATTATATTTATAGTGAACGTCCAACATCGTCTGTACTGCGCGGCGGGATAAAACAAACACTCATGTACGCTGTGTTGCTTACACGCTAGGCTCTTCATCACCACGCCCAAACTGCACGTGTGTTTTGCACGAAAACTATGCGTCCTTGACAATTGCTACAAGAAGACCTACAGTATTACTAAGGCCACGTTACCCAATAATTCACCTTTAAGTGTCAGATTATCCTGATGTTAAAAATGCTGTCACCAATTGAAGGGTGGCCACGCCTTTTATAACCGTAAGGTTTGAAGGTATCAACTGGCGTTTACTGTTGGTTTGTCGACCTTATTTTCATGAAGAAATATCCTGTGTTCTGTCAGTTTACGCTGCTCAGTGTTCGGTTTGCGGGGAAATTAATGTCTTAAAATTTGATATTCAAAGGTGAATAACTCGCTTAATATTGGGTTACATATAAAGTGTCTTACGTATATATTTCCCAAGGAATCACCTGCCGGAGTTTACATGTGTTATTTGCTAACATCATTTTACATTAGATAGACTAGGATTCCGCATTGACACCCGATCAGGAATGCTTGGAGTGAGCAGTGCAGAGTTGGTTGTATCAATCGAAACGTGAGATTTTTAACTAGCTACCTAGCTGCCGAATGGCTTGCGCAGTGCAACCAACTTCTAGTAAAACTGCAATTTATCGCATATGTAGAAGGATTTTCGTCAGAAAATTGGGTTTAATCAAAAACAATAAAAGAGGTAGAAGTTTAACAAATGGTGTTCTTGTAGAAGTGCGTTGGTCTTCTCCAACCCCTGCAGTTTTCTGTTAGAATCGTTAACTTGGCAATCAGACTATATGAGCAAGATAAGATCAGTACTTGTAGGCAGGTTTCTGTCATGTTTTTCTGTGAACAAAAAGCTTCAACACTTCACAATAATTAAAGTATTCTGCCGGAAGCAATGAAGAAACTCAAGGAGCGGGCAGTAGATGAATAAATTTGAAAGGAATTTTATTACTTTTTCTTGTCGGTAAAATAATTTGGATAGAACTCATTAAACACAACCAAGGTGATTGTCACTGGTATTTGATATGATAGTAGAGGATATATTAAAGGGAATGAAGGTTCAAATGCCTAATACAACCATCCATCAGTTCATGGCCTTCTCGTGTAGTTTCAGCTTATTCATTTTTCTTTAATTTTTTTAAGGGTTTTGAGTATTTTCTAACATGATATATAGGTACACATACATACGTACGTACATACATACGTACGTAATACATACGTACGTACATACATACATACGTACGTACATACATACGTACGTACATACATACGTACGTACATACATACGTACGTACATACATACGTACATACATACATACGTACATACATACATACATATCCGTACCTCAAGAGGCATAATACACTATGTCCACTTTTTGTCAAAATGCACTTTTTACCGTAAACATGACCACAGGTTTAAGTACTCTGTAGTTGCATACAACAAAAAGTCACTGTTGTGTCAAAAATCTTTGTTTCTGGACTCCAAACAGCTTGTTTCACAAGTGAATCACGCTCTTAAAACTGATCTCCTGAAGAAAAAAAAAGTATTTTTGTGACATAGTGTCTTATGCCTCCGAGGCATGTGTGTGTGTATAGGCTGTCCAGAAACAAACGCATAATAATCACATCACGCTACGTTTGTTTCTGGGCACCTCTCTCTCTCTCTCTCTCTCTCTCTCTCTCTCTCTCTATATATATATATATATATATATATATTAATTGTGCAATTAAAATATAAATGTTGCATATTTTGATGGAAAAAAACCAAAGTATGTGTATTGTTTTTCGCAGTTTTTAAGTTTCTTGGTTGTCACTATATATTTCATATAGATTGATGTTTTTTTTTTCCAAATTGTTTTCATGTATACTTTTACTGCAATGTTTGGATTAAAGTTATTTTTAATTTTGTAATTTATCTAATTTATTTTGATTTTACGTTTTAATGCTTACGGTTTACCAATGATTTTATTACTGTTATCATGATATTTCGTTTGAAAACTGAGGACATTGTGCAGTGATCTAGTGTCTTGTCATTTTATCTCAAACTATATAATACTTCAGAAATCGTAGATATAGTTCCAATATATACCTTTAGTCTGCGCTAGCAGTTTGTATTATCTGGTTATTCTGAATGAGAAAATATCACATAAAACTTAAGGGGCAATTTACATGTTTACCTTGGTGGCCAGCAAGCTGCACCCACGGGTACCTCTGTTTCTTGTAGGTCTGAAAGAAGGGCGTCCAGTGGACGATGTTCCGCAGCTTCCTCCACCCGGATGTCTGTGAACACACCACCATTCGTCAGCCACCATGTCCAACATAATCAACAGCAGCAGCCAAAACAACAATAATTATAACAACACACATTGCCTCAGCCGAGAATTTAAACGTGCGACACAGAGCAACATGGGACCGGCCATATGACAACCACTATTAACGAACGTTTGAAAATATTGACTTGAAATATTCATTTTTGTTCGTTTGCTGCGCAGTGATGTCAAATGTTTTGGTTAAATAGGGCTTTAGGCTGCTCTGCTCCAAAAAATTCGTAATTTATATTTGTATCAAACACAGGCAAACTCTTAAAGATAACATTAATAGTAATTTCACATAAACTTTTTTTGCGTTCTATAGTTTTCGTACAATTGCATGTCAATGTAGCGATTTGACTTTTATCGATACTTACCCACAGTAAATTTTTATCAAACGAATCAAATGAAATAGAAAGAAAGTAATTGTATTAGGCTACAGAATGACACCTTTGTAATTTCACGTAAACACTGTTTGTACTAAAAATAAAATTCTTGAATGTACCTAATTTCATGCAAATTTTTAGCACCTGTATTAAAATAAATAATGATGTTTACGTGAAATAAAAATATGTAATTCTGTAGAATGAAATATTTATTTTCACTCTAAATTATTTCATTCGTATTGTTTGAGTAGTTTTTACTTTGTGTAATTAGCAAACATAGTCAAATCACTACTTTGACACGCGCTTGTACGGAAACTGTGGAACAGAAAAAACTTTTCTTTGTGGGAATGTACTATTAATGTAATTTGTAATAGTTAAACTGTGTTTGGTACGATTATAAAATTACAAATGCTTCGGTGCGGAAGGTCGTTGCAGCCAGACGGTTGCTTAGAACTTTACACGGTGAGCAACTGGATCTATGTGAAGGAACCAATCTAGAATTCAAACTAAACGATTCCGGGAAACCATGGGAAATCTATATCAGGATGGTCGAAGTTGGAAATCAGCCGGGTAATCTCAAATGCGAGTCCAACGTGTTATCAATGCGCAACCCTCGATCGATCAGAGATGTTAATAAAATGAACCGTTTCGATGGACAAACTCAATTGAGAGCAAACCCCACAGTTAAAAAAGTAAATAAGACAAGCCAGTATAAGCTGTTGTCAACAAATATATATCTTACGTACAATTCCGGAAAGGAATACATTCGTTTCCATAAACTCGACAAAAAAAAAACAGAACAAAACAACGCATATTAACTCCTGAAAGGACTATAGTTGTACCAGAAAGACAAAACTAACCACAAGAAGGGACGATGACAACGAAGACAACACAAAGACAAGATACAGGAATGGATATGAACATAAACGACAAAGCAAAGAAAACACAGACGAAAAGTAACAAGGCCAAATATTATTTAGTTCAATACTTTGTTGGCTGATGACTTTGCTATTGCTGACAATAAAAGCAAATTCATTTATTTTTCTTGGTTTGCTTCCAGTGTAATTAGCGTAGCATTTCCCCCCAATATTCTATGACTGTTTTCCCAAACATGTCCGGGAAGTCTGGATTTTTCAGTTTCACCTTTATTTCAATTATTTTGGTGATGTTTAAGGAGCGCGGGGAGAGGCCTGCGAGTTTCTACAACGTTCTGGATAGCTTCAGCTAGCTCCCTAATTCTATGCTATAAGGGCCGAAACTAGCGACCTCTTTCGAATGACAACCAACTGCTCACCAATGCTTTCTCTATGGGGATAGCAGTTGGTTGTCATTCGAAAGAGGTTTATAATATCGGCCCTAAGTCTTCAAGTGTACGCAGCGTTTACGCTTCCGACTAACTAACTAGCCTCACTTGATATGTATTCAATCTATCCCCAAAGAGAGAGAGAGAGAGAGTGTGTGTGTTTGTGTGTGTGTGTGTGTGTGTGTGAGAGAGAGGGAAATAAAGAGATAGGGAGAGAGACCCGAGCACGTGCAGTCGTAATTACAGTCGTTGATTGTGCACAAACAGATTGCTTCGCGGTCCGACTCAAAAATGTTTACTTTTGTATTTTCATTTGTTTAATCACTAAGACTGAGAAGTCACCACTGAATAAACCAGTAACAGTTTCGTGGCAGCAATGTAACTGTATGTGGTGTAAATTTTGGAAAGACGAAAAATTAAATATAAATCAATTAACCTGATGGAGCAGACTTTCTTAAGAATGTTAAAAAGTATTGTGTCCCCTATTCAACTAAAATTGTTTAGTGAATATGCCTTTATAACTGATGGTTAACAAAGTTGTCTCTAAGTATAATACAGAGAGAGACAGTGTCTAGGAGAGAACTTTGCTGCAATATATGGTACGAATTTTGTTGCTGCCTCCAGACAATCACTGAAGTCTTCCAACATCCACTTATATAGGCTGTTCATTTTAAAGTGAACACTCGCCAACACTCATAATAACTAGAAAATGTACTTTATTGAGGTCTTAAATGTTAAGTTTTGAGCGTTGTGAAATGTTTAAAATTGTTTTCAGTTACATAGGAGTTTTGATAATTTAAATAGTAAATATGAAGACAACGTGGCTGAAACAAAAATATAGGCAGTACTCACTTTACCGTGAACAGTCTTATAGACTCCTGAACTTGAGTATTTCAGCTATACTGACTAAATAAAGTTACACTTCACACTACCAGCTAGTCGGCATCAAGGAGGATTGTGGGAGGTAGCGGTTAAATTTGCCAAGTTCCAGGAGAGTAATTAGTGAACAGGTACTTGTTTTTGAAGGGACGATTATCCTCTGCACCATAATGGAGCCATCCTTATTAACACCAGACCTCTCCCACCTACTTCAGCTGATCTTTCAGGCCTGACCACCCTGACTTGAGGTCATGCCCTCGTCCGAGGTCCTATGGTTGCTGTACATGAACGCGAAGAAATCGAAGAGAAATGTTGCCTTATTTGACGGTGGAAAATGGTATGTGCCCTGGCCAACCAGTTTTGGAGGCGTTGGCATCAAGAATAGTTCTATAATTAACAGCTATGTACCCAAGAAGCTGGACTTAATCCAGAAGATCTCGTGCTTGTAGACGAAGAGCGAACCCCATCACAGAGTTGGTTTCTTAGCTAGGGTCACAAGGGTGCATGCAAGAACCAATGGTGTTATTTGGGTGGTTGATGTGCGCACACAGAAGTGATTACTGATCCGTTCTATCCTCAAACTCTACCGTTTTCCTGTGCATTAGCTCTTTTTTCTTTGCTTTGTGATGTGATGACCTGGAAATGCATTTAGTAATTGAGTAAACATTTTCCCCCTCACTACAACTAATTCAAATTCAACTTCAAGAAAACTCACAGTATTTGAGACCTCATATTGATCTTGGATGGGCAAAATGTTCTGTGCCACTTCAAGCATGTACAAGGTCATTTAACGTGTTACTGGAGGTGTGTGCCATGTCCCCAGTGTCGGTTCAAGATGGCGACTCGGCAAGTCGAAAGGTATGGGACACGTTCCTTCGAAGTGATAGTTACGCACGTACAACGTCTTATATCTTTTAAGTAATGCACTTAAAATATCACGTCTTTACTTATATAAGCGAATAGATTCCAGGGGGGAATGGCATATTGTTGTGCCGCTGACAATATAAAATCTTGTACGTAATTTTATATACGATTTCGAGAGACTGCACAGTCTGTAATCTATGTAAAAACCTTATCCGATATTAAAAGCACTATCCGATCTACATGTCCTGATTGAGCTACAGGCACTGGATGATCCATAGTCTGTAGCGCTTGTGGCTACAGTATTACTGAATTTAGGGCTACAGACTTTAACACTAATGTCATTTGGGGTACAGACGGTTCCTTACACAAAGCTGCTATCAATTTGTAAATTTTATAACTTTATATTGTTTCAGCTACTGTTGCGGGATCATTGTATTAATAGATGCCAGTGCTAAATTAATTATTTTATCTAGAGGTTAACTTTAAATTTCGGCCTATGTCGGGGAATATTTGTTATTCCTCTCGTAAAGTGTGCATCGATGGCTTTGACAGTAGGAATGTTGCCAGAGCTAGGTAAACTAAATATTTCCCATAAATTGTTATATTTCGTACATAATTCTATAAATAATCACACCAATCCTTTCATAATCGTAACAGTGATATTTAATTGGAAATTTAAATTGCGTGATATTTTAAAAGTAATTTTGTCGTGTATTTTAAACAAGAAAAATTATGTCCACATGAACGATCAACACAGGTACATGGCCGCACAATAGCAAAAATTAGCCGCACTACATTACAAATAACTATACATACACACGAACATCTATAGGTATAAATATTACACACATACACATAAAATATATATATATATATATATATATCAGCATTGTTGTATGATTCTAAAGCATTGTTGGTATCTCAGCATCCTCTATACAATGTAATATTATGAAATTTATATTAAGTCTTGGTGCATAAAATAATTATTTAGAAATCATGGTAGTAAAGCAGGTAAAAACCAATCCGAATAACTGCAAGCTGCAAACCGAGTCTTGTCTCTATAATGGAAAATAATTCCGCTTAACTACGAACTGTTCGCTTAGGTAGGTAATTTATGGACATTTATATTCAAGGACGTGATAAATAATTAGAACAGAAAACTGGTATTTTCTACAACTATGTATAACTAAAAATTGAAGACGACAATTTCTTATCTTCGAAACGGATAAATTTTTGGGAACATTTTGAGTAATGTAGTAATTTACTACTTCTTAAAATGGTATTTTGAAGTAATTAAAAATCTTAACCATGTTTCCTTGGGGAGTAACCTGCAATATACATTTGCATATTACAGAAGTTATCGCACATAAGTTTACGCCTTGTAAATGTAATTGCTATACACAAATCTTACGATAAGCTAAGGGACATAAAAATAAGTTTATGGGCACATGTCCTGACATTTTTGCGTTTCTCATAAAATTTAGTAACCATGCGAACCTACGCTGAAACCTTAAATTTTGGTGAAAATTAAGTCGCTGTGATTTTTTATAATAGTTTGGTTGAAATCAACATATATTTTTGTAACACATGTCAAAACCCTATCATGATAAGTGAAAAATTCATAATTTGTATCCCGGCGGGGTCGGTTCCCGGATTATGGCATGTGGGAATCGTGTCGGACGATCCCGTTGGTCGGTGGGTTATCTCGGGGAACTCCAGTTTCCCCCGCCCTTTATTTCCGGCGCCGCTCCATTCTCACCTCATATCACCCCTCATCAGCGCTGAAAACCTAGATGTTAAGCGCTGACCAAAAATATCTCACTCACTCTTAATTTTTATACGTTGAAGTAAGATAATGTGTGTGACGAAATTTTTATTGAATTGTAATTCATATGTAAAATATTACTTTAAACTATTTCTTTTACTGTGTATTATTCGAAGTTCTAATAAACAAAAAAAAAAAATACAAGTTTGACATTTTATGCCTACTTATATTCTACGCACAGTAATAATTTTAGTTTCAGTATCAAAACGACATTGAAAAAATCTGTAATGTCAAACACTAAAAATAAATTATTTGATTTTTGTTGGACTTAAGATATCTTTGACAGCGATGTCATTAGAGACAGTTTACACACAACTTTACAATAGGACAGGAACTAGGATAAGACAACGGCCTTGACCTTAATTAACGAACAAACCTGAAATACGGTGTAAAAAATTAACACAGAAATTTATAGCGCAGTTAAAATATAGTGGACTTCGTACAGCGTTCTATCGGAAGGGGCGTTTATGTTAGAATTTCTATTGAATTTTTATAGGTCATTCATAACATATACTATTTTATGCGAGAAAACCAAGCACTAAACAATAAATTAGCAAAACCCAAAAAATTCTGGTTATTTCATTAACACAGTTGAAGAGAACGAAAAGCCAAAACCAATAATGATTTATGGATAAAATAATTATTTGAAATTATGTATTATTAATTCACAATACATGTGCAGTCACGATTGTTTCCAAACTTAAACGCAAATATATAGTCCAAAGTAAGGCAAAAACTTGTAATATTAAGGACGCCGTCTACCCGCGCGTGAGAGGTTCAAAAGCAACGGAGCAGTAAGGTCGACCATGAAACGCGCATCAAATGCCACGTCGCCTCAACAAGCCAAGCGCTGAACTAGCGTGCAAGCTTCCCGTCGAACGGTTTTTACTATGGGACACTAAGCGGTGACCATATTATTTTATTGGTGGAAAGTCTGCAGCTAAATTCAGTGCAGGTCGCAATCTCCGGTTAGTAAATTTTGAAGTACAGCAGTCTGAAAAGGCCGTTTCTGGCCATGTTGGAGGGCTTAGAAACAGTGTTTTTAATGAGCGTGGCGTCTTAACAATGAGGTTTGTTTTCTTTTCGTACGTTGGCACAATGGGCACACGTGGAATATTTTCGTAGAAAAAACCTGTTTACGAACATACTGCAACGCAATTGAAGCGTGGGTTGGCGGCCGCCTTAAGGGCCATAAATAAGTCGCTATTCATCTAATAATACCACACATGACAAATGATGATCGCATAACAAGAATAATATATAGTAACATGGCATATTACAGATGTAAAGCACGTGGACAGTTGGCTAACAGTTGGTAGACCAGCGGCACAATAAAGGCCGATAAAAAGCTCCGAAGCTAGCCTACACACAGCTTGCTTTCAGTTAGGCAACAGTTGAAAGAGGAGCAGCATATTAACGAGCCATAAGTAGCTGGTTGCTGGGATAAATTCAGCTTACTAGCAGTTGGTCAATAATTGGTATATGAGTAGCAAATAAACGGGCCATGATAAGTAGCCAGTTGCTGGGCTACACGAAGCTTGCCAGCAGGTAGCTAACAGTAGGTAGGCGAGCAGCACATCAGTAGGCCATATATGACGCTGATGCTGGGCTACATGAAGCTTGACAGTAGTTGGATTACAGTTGTTAGATGGGCAGCTCATCAGTGAAACATTAAGAGCCGGAAGATGGGCTAGAAGTACCTTGCGAGATGTTGGCTAACAGTTGGCAGATGAACATATTAAAGGGTAGTAAGTGACGCTAATATTGGGCTACATGCAGCTTGACAACAGTTGGCTAACACTTTGTAGACGAGCATAGTATTAGCGGGCCAATAAGAGTCGAAGCTAAGCTAGATACAACTTGCAAGCAGTTAGCTGACAGTTGGCAGATGAGCAAATAGGAGGGTCATAAGTGGCGCTAATGCTGGGCTACATGATTGGCATCAGTTAGTTAACAGTTGATTGTCGAACAGTACATGGGCGAGGAATAAGTGGTGCTGATGTGCTGATTCTAATCTAACGGCAGTTTGCCAGCAGTTGGCTTGGTGTACGATCAACACAAGGGCATGCCATAAGTGGCGCTAATGATAGGCTCAACTTGCTAAGCAGTTGGCTTCCTGTTCGTTGACGAGTAGCTCCTCAATAGGCCATAATTAGCCTGATACTGGGTTACATAGAGCCTACTAGCAGTTGGCTAAGAGTCGTTGTACGAGCAGCAAAATAACGGGCCATAAGTGGTTTTTCGCCGGGCAACATGCAGCTTGCTAGCAGTTAGTCAACATTTGGTTGACGAGCAGTAAATTATCGGCCCATTAGCTGTTGCTGGAATACATATATGACAGTTACGCTGGGATACAAGCAGCTTGCCAACAGTTAACTAAAAGTTGGTAGAGGATTAGTACATTATCGGGTCATAAGTGGCCTGATAACGGGCTGCAAGTAGCTTGCTAACAGTTGGTGGATAAACAGCACATTAGCGGGCTACAAGCGGCCTGGTTATGGTATATAACCAGCCTGCTGTCTATTAGCTAGGAAGTTGATTGGCTAATGGTACACAAGTGGGGAAATAGGTGATTTGAAACTTTAATGATGTGACTTAACCACTAATAGTCTATCCAAGGTAGTACAGTAACCGCCTGTGAGATGCTGATGTATCTTGTGGCCTACTTATAATAATAGAAGCATTTCGGCTGTAACCAGCTCATGGTAAACGATCTAAAGTCACTGATGGCATACTTTAGGGCGGTTGGTTTTGCACAATCGTGCCGCTCATGGGCCATTTGTGTTTTGCTATGTGTATAATATTTACGTAAGAAATTTAGTGTGACTAGACAATAGTCATTAAGAAGATAAAAGATAATGAGATAAAGGGGGGAAGGAGCTTTATAGAACACAGAACACTGCATATTCACAAAACTTTGTAATCGTATAAATAATACAATTTAATTTCTTCTTTTACTAAATTATCTTAGTTTAACACGTTAGGTAGATATTTATTTACATACTTGTACATAATATCCTCCTTACGAATACCCTTTTATAATTAAACTCGTAATTATAGTAAATTTAGCACAACAATTTGATCGTTTGAAATGTTGTACATCAGTCATAGATAAGAAAAACCACATCTGTTTCACATTACCTACACCAGATTTAAATTTTGAATGCATTTCTTTACACTATTGAGTGTGCACACGTTTTAACTTGCATATTACACAGAAACATGTAAACATGTTAAATGTTGCTGTACGTTACGTAATCGCCTTGCACACCTTATACATGATATCGTGCTTGATTATGTAACGTAGATGTTATCCTGCCAAGCCAGTCAGACCATCGCTTCTAAAACAACTGTTCCATATACATTTCACTGTGAAATATGTCCGTACGACAGCTATTCTCTTAGATGAGACATACTAGCTCTGCCTATTCACAAGAACTTTTAATACACACGTACATCCAACACCTCTCATTAGCTCTGTAACTTCCTCTTATAATATATACTAGCAGTCCCCCGCGGCTTTGCTCGCGAGTATTGCTCGTTAATGATAATATTTACTTTAACTGAAAAACCTATTTGTACACCAAATTCATATTTCAGTCATCAAGTGTTAGAATGTCCTGGCGGCTAGTTGAATTAACTCTGCAGCAGGATAAGAAGCTGTAGCTGTCAGCGCGAAAAACAGTCTTAGGTTTGTGCCTGCCACTAACAGCAACTTCGCCTTATGGGCCTTATTTAAAGCTCTGCGTGTATTTACAGACACATAAAGGTAAGTGGTTAATCGAATGAAAAACGTCTGATTTACCATGTGCCACGGTCGTAGAAGTACAGGTCAAGACATTCGCCTATCTAACAATGTATTTTGCTTGGCTCCTTTGTTGTTTGGCTGCAGTTCACCAAGTTACCGCACAACAGTGCATTTTTGGCGCTGCAGTCAGGGTGGTCGAGCTCAAACTCCACCCATTTTTTCCATTGTTAACATTATAAAGTAAATAGAGATAGCTGGAGCCATGTTTTAAAATTGTGAGCGAAGGAAGTATTTCATAAATTGATAAAAAATACGTTTTGATAAATTGTTTATCTTAGTGGGAGGGAAGTGGGCGGAGTTTGGGCCCGACCGCCCGGATCACATCACCAAAAATGTATAGCATTATCGGTAACTTGGTGAACTGCAGCCAATCAACAAAGGGGTCAGTTTCCAGGCGAGTGTCCAGACCTGTTCTTCTACGGCCGTGCCCTGTGCACAACCATTGGTGACGGTGCCTTCAATTACATATTTTCAAAATATTCACTTACAGTTTTATGCCATTAGAAAGTTTTGGTGGGAAAAGTTTTCGCGGAAATGTAGTTGGTGCCCTAACCTTGAAATTAGTGGAATGATATATGTGAGCTGATGTCGAGGAACCTAAGTGGAAAGTTAACTGCATAATCCATTATGCCGCTATTAAACGACTACTTGTAAATTGCACTTATTTGATCAGCCTTGTATTTTTTGTGTGTCAGAATTGAACGTTCGCATTCAGCTATTAAAGGAATTCGAACACAAAATCTCCCGAAATGTAGACCTGAGCTACAAATAACTGCGTCGAAATAATTAATGAAAACAAATATATCTTAAAATATAAAATATTCATGTCCTGGGCTTGTAGAGATTGTACACTACCATGTCTCGATATGTGTAGCGTGAACTCCTGTATAATTTATTTCTCGCTGGTCGTACTCGCTTTTCGGATCGTCTGCCTTGAAAGTTCACAAACTTAGTTTTATTCTTTGTAATCAAGTTATCCCATAAATTAAAATAAACGTACGTACGGTATTTTAAATACTTATGTAAGCATCACTCTGACGCGAACAACACCTCAATATCTCTACTGGTTAGATAGATATCATGGGTTGATGGAAAACAAAAATTTAACTCTTTTTTACCCATTTCGATGTCGAATTTCGAAATCTTTAAATTTCAAATCTTAGACATTTGTATAAGTATCCAAATGAAGTTCAAGTCACGACGGTAGCCCGTTCAGTGGAATCAAAATCGAACGTATATTAAAAAACATATATGACCCCTGCACAGTACTGAGAGTTTGAATTTCGAAAAATCTTATATATATATATATATATATATATATATTTATATAAATTATTTTTGTAATCATCATCCAGAAACAAAAATTAACTGTGTATCTCAACTGGTTCGATCGCTATCGAGGATTTATCTAAAACACATAGCACATCTTTTCACCTCCTATGAGAGTGAATTTCGAAAAACCCTTTAATCACGTTTTAGAATAATTAACTAGTATCTCCTGGACGTGAAGAACACGACAATAGACCGTTGGGTTCAAGATATATCGACGATTTATAAAAACCCATTTCATAGTTTTTCACCAATTTTCACGCCCTTAGGTAGGGAATTTCGAAAATTCGTGAAATTGCTTTCAGGTATTTGAGTAAGCGAAAATCACGTTGCTATATAAAAATCAATGGAATCGATATATATCGAGTGTGAATAGAAAACATGTTTTACCCTTCTTTTAATCTCTTTAGGGCCGAATTCGGAAAATATATTTTATGCTATATAGGATATTTAAGAAAGCATCAATCTAAAGCAGAGAGCACTTCGATATCTCGATTGGTTCGATAGTTATAGAGGAAAACTCATTTCACGTATTTTCACCTCCTTAATTAAAGAGTTTCTAATCGTTTCAAAGTCCTGTCATAGACATTTGTAAACGTAACCATCTGAAGTAAAAATTACAACGATAGTTAATTGTGTTTAGTGAAACAGACGATTCATAAAAAACACATTTTGCCCGTTTCTACAATTTGGGGGTCGAATTTCAAAAACGCCCTAAACTGCTTTTTGGGTGTTTACGAAAGCAACATTTAGAAGTGAATACCAACTCTTTATTCCAAAGGATTCGATAGGTATCGATAGTTACTCGGAAACACATTTAAGGTCTTTTCACCCCCTTAAATGTTGAATTTCAAAAAAATCCTTAAATTTGCCAATATGCATTTTTACGAGTCTCCTATTAAAGTAAAACTCATGATAATAGCCCGTCGGGTTCGAGCTGTATCAACGTTCCTTCGGAAATACATTTCACCCTTTTTCACCCCCTTAGAGGTCAAATTTCAAAAAATCCTTTCTTAGTGCTCGCCTGCGACCTGAGGGGAACCCACATTAAAAATTTCACGATTCTAGGTTCAGTGGTTTCGGCTGCAGTTTGATATGTCAGTCAGCGTTCATTTTTATAGACCGCAGTCCCCCGCGGCTTTGCACGCGAGTATTATTCGTAACTGATAATATTTACTTTAATTGAAAAACCTCTTTGTACACAACATTGGTACTTCAGTCATCAAGTGTTAGAATGTCCAAGCGGCTAGTTGAACTAATTCTGCAGCAGGATAAGTAGCTATAGCTGTCCACGCGAAAAGCAGTCTTAAGTTTGTCCCTGCACTTAACAGCGACTTCGCCTGGGCCTTATTTATATCCCTGCCTATTTGGGGTTGTGGGGTAGTTACAGATACCTAAGGTAAGAGGTTAATCGAATGAAAAACATCTGTTTACCTTGTGCACAACCACTGGTGACGGTTCCCTCAATTATATATTTTCAAAATATTCACTTTAACTATATTGCCATTACAAAGTTTCAGTGGGTAAAGGTTTCGCGGAAACGTAATTTGTGCCCCAAACCTGAGATTAGTGAGATGATATATCGTCGGTTTACTGCCAAAAGTGGCAAAGTCAAAATGAGATAATATTATAAAAATGCTAGGAATATGTATGTGTGTTCACTAACAATTGTCCAAGTTTAAAGTCTATTCGTCGTTTCGTACTGTTGTGTCACAGTATAGTAACATACCACATTTTTGTTAATATCTACAATTTAATGCTGTTTTTAAACAAAATAACATTTATGACTTAATCACCTTTGGCAGTATACCGACGATATGTCAGCTGATATTGTAGAGGAACCGAAGTGGAAAGCGAACTGCAATTTTACCCCTTTTAAAGACTACATGTAAATTGCACTAATTCGATCTGCCTTGTAGTTTTTGTGTGTCAGAATTGAATGTTCGCATGCAGCTTTTAACGGAATTCGAGCCTAGAACCTCCCGGAATTTAGACCTGAGTAACAAACAACTGCGTCATGTAACGTCGAAATAAATCATGAAAAAAATTTTTATTTAAAAAAATAAAATATCTGAGTCCTGGGCTCATAGAGGTTGTACAACACCAAGTCTCGATAGGTTACTGTAGAGTGAAACTCCTGTATAGGTTGTTTCTCGCTGCTCGTTCCTGCTTTTCGGATCGTCTGCCTTGAATATTGACCAACTTAGTTTTATTCTTAATAATAACGTTTCTTATAAAGAAAAAAATTACGTACATATTTTTTTAAATATTTACGTAAGCATCACTCTGACGCGAAAAAGACCTCAATATCGCTACTGGTTAGATAGATATCGTGGGTTGATGGAAAACAAATTTCGTGCTTTTTCACCCTTTTGGGTGTCGAATTTCGAAATATTTTAAATTTACATCTTAGACATTTGTATAAGTATCCAACTGAAGTGTAAATCACATCGCTAGCCCGTTCAGTCGAATCAAAATCGATCACTCACTAAAAAAAAAAATACATATCACCCCTGCACAGTACTGAGAAATCTAATTTCGTAAAATCTTAAAACCGTTTTGCGAACATTTCTGTAACCATTATCCTGAAGCAAAAATTAATTGTATATCTCGACGGGTTCGATAGATATCGAGGATTTATCTAAAACACATTCAAGGTCTTCACCACCTACGATAGTTAATTTCAAAAAACCCTTCAATCACGTTTTAAAATACTTTATTGGTGTCTCGTGGACGTGAAAACACAACATTAGCCCGCTGGGTTCAAGATATATCGACGATTAATTGAAAACACTTTTCACAACTTTTCACCTCTTTTCACCTCCTTAGGTGGCAAATTTCAAAAATTTCTGAAAATACTTTGCAGGTATTTGAGTAAGCATCAATCTTAAAGAAAAATCACGTCGCTATATAAAAATCTATGGGATCGATATTTATCGATTGTGAATCGAAAACACGATTTACCCCTTTTTTTAACCGGTTTAGGGCCGAATTCGGAAAGTAGATTTTAATGGTACTTGGGATATTTACAAAAGCAGCAATTTAAAGCAAAGAGCACTTCGATATCTCGATTGGTTCAATAGATATGGAAGGATAAACGAAAACACATTTCACGTATTTTCGCCCTCGTAATTGAAGAATTTCGTAACGTCTTGGAGTCCTGTCATAGAGATTCAGATACGTAACAAATTAAAGTAAAATTCACGACGATAGCCAATTGTGTTTCAAAGATATAGACGATTCATAAAAAACATATTTTGCCCCTTTCTACTGCTTGGGGGGCCGAATTTCAAAAAATCCTAAAACTGCTTTTTGGACATTTACGTAAGCAATGTTTTGAAGTGGACACCAGCTCTTTATACCGAAGGATTCCATAGATATCGATAGTTGATTGGAAACACATCTAAGGTCTTTTCACTCCCTTAAATGTTGAATTTCGAAAAATCCTTAAATTGGCCAATATGCATTACGAGTGTCCTACTAAAGTAAAAATCACGATTATAGGCCTTCGGGTTCGCACTCTAACGATGTTCCTTCGGAAATATATTTCACCCCTTTTCACCCCCTTAGAGGTCGAATTTCGAAAAATCCCTTCTTAGTGCTCGCCTACGACCTGAACGGAACCCCCACAACAATTTTCACGATTCTAGGTTCAGTGGTTTGGGTTGCAGTTTGATATGTCAGTCAGTCAGTCAGCTTTCATCTCTATATATAAAAATGACAGCTGACTGATTGACTGACTGACTGACTGACATATCAAACTGCAGCCCAAACCACTGGACCTAGAATCGTGAAATTTTTTGTGGGGGTTCCCTTCAGGTCGTAGGCGAGCACTAAGAAGGGATTTTTCGAAATTCGACCTCTAAGGGGGTTAAAAGGGGTGAAATGTGTTTCCGAAGAAACGTCGATAGAGCTCGAACCCGACGGCCTATCATCATGATTTTTCCTTTAATAGGACACTCGTAAAAATGCATATTAGCCAATTTAAGGATTTTTCGAAGTTCAACTTTTAAGGTGCTGAAAAGACCTTAAATGTGTTTCCAATCAACTATTGATATCTATCGAACCCTTCGGGATAGAGAGTTGATATTCACTTCAAAATATTTCTTACGTAAATACCCAAAAAGGAGTTTTAGGTTTTTTCGAAATTCGACCCCCAGGCAGTAAAAAGGGGGAAAATGTGTTTTTAATGAATCGTCTTTATCTTTGAAACACAATTGGCTATCGTCGTGATTTTAACTTTAATTGGTTACTTTTACAAATGTCTATGACAGGACTCAAAATCGTTTCGAAATTCTTTATTTAAAGGGGTAAAAATACGTGAAATGTGTTTTTGATTATCCTTACATATCTATAGAATCAATCGAGATATCGAAGTACTCTTTGCTTTAAATTGGTGCTTTTGTAAGTATCCCAAGTAACATTTAAAATATATTTTCCGAATTCGCCCCTAAACTGGTTTAAAATGGGGTAATATGAGTTTTCGATTCACATTCGATATAAATCGATCCCATAGTTTTTTTATATAGAGACGTGATTTTTGTTTAGGATTGATGCTTACTCAAATACCTAAAAAGAAATTTCAGGAAGTTTCGAAATTCGCTACCAAAGGACGTGAAAAGTGGTGAAAAGTGGTGAAAAGCGTTTTCAATTAATCGTCGATATATCTTGAACCCAGCGGTCTAATGTCGTGTTTTTTACGTCCACGAGATACCAATAAAGAATTCTAAATCTTGATTCAAGGGTTTTTCGAAATTTACTCTCTTAAGTGGCGAAAAGACCTTGAACGTGTTTTAGATAAATCCTCGATATCTATCGAACCCGTCGAGATATACAATTAATTTTTGCTTCAGGATGATGATTACAGAAATTATCGCAAAACGGTTTTCAGATTTTTCGAAATTCGATTTCTCAATACTTTGCAGTGGTGATATGTGTTTTTTTTTAGTGAATGATCGATTTTAATTCAACTGAACGGGCTAGCGATGTGATTTACACTTCAGTTGGATACTTATACAAATGTCTAAGAAGTAAATTAAAAATATTTCGAAATTCGACACCCAAAAAGGTTAAAAAGCACAAAATTTGTTTTCCATCAACCCACGATATCTATCTAACCAGTAGCGATATTGAGGTCTTGTTCGCGTCAGAGTGCTGCTTACGTAAATATTAAAAAAATATGTATGTATTTTTTTTTTTATTTGTAAGAAACGTAATTATTAAGAATAAAAATTAGTTTGTCAATATTCAAGGCAGACGATCCGAAAAGCAGGAACGAGCAGCGAGAAACAATCTATACAGGAGTTTCACTCTACAGTAACCTATCGAGAAGTGGTGTTGTGCAACCTCTATGAGCCCAGGACACAAATAATTAATTTTTTTTTCAATAAATTTTATTTTCATGAATTATTTCGACGTTACGTGACGCAGTTGTTTGTTACTCAGGCCTAAATTCCGCGAGGTTCTGGTCTCGAATTCCGTTAAAAGCTGTGTGCAAACGTTCAATTCTGACACACAAAAACTACAAGGCAGATCGAATTAGTGCAATTTACATGTAGTCTTTAAAAGGGGTAAAATTGCAGTTCGCTTTCCACTTCGGTACCTCTACAATATCAGCTCACATATCGTCGGTATACTGCCAAAAGTGACTGAGTCATAAATGCTATTTCGTTTAAAAACAGTATTAAATTGTAGTTATTAACAAACATGTGGTATGTTACTATACTGTGACACAACAGTACGAAACGACGAATAGACTTTAAACTTGGACAATTGTTAGTGAACAACATATACATATTCCTAACATTTTTATAATTTTATCTCATTTTGACATTGTTACTTTTGGCAGTAAACCGACGATATATCATCTCACTAATCTCAGATTTGGGGCACAAATTACGTTTCCGCGAAACCTTTACCCACTGAAACTTTGTAATGTCAATAAATTTAAAGTGAATATTTTGACAATATATAATTGGGGGCACCGTCACCAATGGTTGTGCACAGGTTAAACAGATGTTTCTCATTCGATTAACCACTTACCTTAGCTGTCTGTAACTACCCCAGAACGTCAAATTGGCAGTTTTATAAATAAGGCCCAGGCGAAGTCGCTGTTAGTGGCAGGGACAAACTTAAGACTGCTTTTCGCGTGGACAACTATAGCTACTTATCCTGCTGCAGAACTAGTTCAACTAGCGGCTTGGACGTTCTAACACTTGATGACTGAAGTACCAATGTTGTGTACAAAGAGGTTTTTCAATTAAAGTAAATATTATCAGTTACGAATAATACTCGCGAGAAAAGCCGCGGGGGACTGCTAGTTTGTTTATATATATATATATATATATATATATATATATATATATATATATATAATGCTTATCAGTTTAGCTACTGCCACATATTAAAGTAGATTTCGAAGTAGCTAAACTGCTCAGGATTTGGGTATGAATTCTTTGATAGACTGAACGTAATACTCAGCTTAACAACTGTAATGGGCAAAATTTCAAGATGTTTATAAATTATACGTATTTAGGATAGATGTGTTTCATAAAGACTGAACTGAAAGTGTGTTTGGTAAGCCTCGAGAGAGGGTCTAGATGAAGCCAGCACTGGATAGGACAGAAAAATGAGCTCTGCGAGGGGCCACGAAAAAAGTGTCGCCGAGGCTTGTCGCATCCCCAGGGAGTCCCAAAACTAGCGTAAGAGGGGTTGGTTTGCTTATTTGAAGAAACTTCGCTGGTGGCCCAGCACATGCTCCAGCAGTGTAACCCCTCGCCCTATTAAATCACTCTGAGAGACAGCGAGAAAATTTGGAACAAGGCAGTTTTCTTCTCTCTTCCCCCCCCCCCCCACTTACCAAAATAACGTCGAGCTACGAGCTAGGAGAGGCCATGCTGGTGGCAAAAATGAAAATAAAAGGGATAGTATATAGTATTTAAATTGTGTCAAAATTAAAAGGAAATGATTGTATGTGGGAAATCTGTGTTATTATGCAATGTAAGATTTATGTAAATAGTTTAAATAATTTTTAAAGAATAAATGGCGGAGGGCCTGTGACGTGAGGTAGTCGTCGAGATAGGGTGTAGCCTATTTTGAAGGAAGGTCTGGAATTGGTCAGTTTAGAAACTTTGAGATTGCGAGGGTTGTGGTTGTCAGGGTGTGTTGACGCCGGATCGGGGCAGTTGTCCGTGGACCCCTTCGAAAGGAGGTTCGCACGATCAGCTACAATTTCAGTTTATTAAATTTTTGGAAGTTTTGATCGGGGCAGGAAATCGCGGAGGCCTTAGAAAGGGGCGCTCGCGCTACCAATTATCAATCGATACTGGATAGTTTGCAAAAGCTTAATCGTGAGGATGTTGACCGATTTCTGAGTACTTTAACGGTTCGTATTGGGAATAGTCACATTAGTTTGACGTAATAGTTGTTTCGCGGACAAATAGTGTTCATAAACTTTGCCGCGGGAACCATACTGAAGTGACGCCCTAAAATGGAACGATTGTAACAAATAAATTCTTGGCGAGATTAAGAGAGCTTTTGAATCATTACGTTCTTTGCGACTGCCACTGATACAGTCGAAGCCACGTCTCTATCGGATACTAGACGCAACGACAAGTACCTCGCAAGGAACTGCAAAATCAGGTAGATCATTCACATAGTTAAGACTTTAAAGAGTTTAATCATTAGTGAGTGACAGGTTGCAAAAATTTAAATGCCCAATAGTGGAGCAGTTTTATAAGATGAATCGCAGATCTTAACAGGCCGGATTCATAACTAACACGTTATAGTCCTCCCCTGCACTACACATAGCTCGCCACATTCCACCAGTGTGTCATATTTGCTGTAATTTAAACGGCCAGCAGTGTACATTTCACTATAGTGATACAGAAATTGGTAAAAAAAAAGTAAATTATTTGGTTAAAATGTTATTCGTAACGATCACTATTTGGAATCAGGTTAAAAGGTTAAACCGGGAACATGACTTTAATTTAAGCATTTTCATACGGGATTTATATATATATATATATATATATATATATATATATATATATATATATATATATATATATATATATATAGGTTCTTACGGCTTTGTGTAGTAATGTTTACGTTTTAATACGCCTGTGTGTCTACTAGTTGTAAAGACAAATTAATTTCGCAATACAATTGCATTTATTTTAGTGAGATTTATTGTTGTAGGTTCAACCATTTGGAAGACAGCCCGACATTAATAAATGCAAATTATTTGTAATAATTCACGGACTGCTCAACCGACTATCCAAAAAAATATTAACAAAATTTCAATGACTACTCGAATGGTTATTCAAACATTTCATTTTGAAAGTTCATAATAAAAGCTTTGATTTTTGTAAGTTTCAATGTTATACTGGAAGCCATTTTGTAAAAAAAAAACACGACATTTGCATATTTCCAAAACTTCTGAACCTGTTGTAACAAAATTTTATATTTTACAACGTTTTATCGAAGATTTGCATTTTGTAGACTGTACTTAGGGAAGTAAACAAAACGTAGTGACTCCATGCTAGCCGGCCAATTCCCCTAACATTGCCACCCATACCCTGTCCGACTCATCTATTGAATCATTCTTATCACCATATTTTCCATTTTTCTACACACTAGACTCTACCAGGTAGTGATAGAGTTACATCAAATACTAGTATATAAACAAACGCTAAAGTTCGGTAAATATAATTAATCCGACAGAACCGTCATCTGTAAAAAACTAGACTTAGGGTAGCTACAACTACAGTGTAGCTGTAACTACATTTGACATTGCGTAATGTTTCGTGTGCAGAAGCTCCTACGTCACACTCATGCATATCAGTCGTACAAACATACCGAAGCTCATCAGGTAGTGGTGATGTTCTGGAGAGTTTGAAGCAAGTCAAGAGTTAGTCAAGTGAAGATGAAAGAAGGCGTTGGAAAAATATTGGGGACAAAGATATATTTGTTAAGCTACTCGCAGAACATGTGGTGCTGATCGGAAAGTAAAAAATACTATAAATTATTCGTAAAAGAATACATGGGAAATCAATGTAGCACATGTTCCCAGTGACTGAAGTGACACCATCTTAAATAACAAAAATGTTGTAAAATATGAAAACTAAAGTAAAAGTAGGATAACAGATACAAAAGTGAATGAAAGAAAAATGATTAAATTAAATTTTTTCTCAATGCAGTGCGAAGCGGTAATCCAGTGTTCACATTATTAGCATAGCGTCACCTCGCCTTCTTCAAGTAACCCATCAGTGTATAAGATGTTCACACGCAGGAAAATATTCCTATAAAGCAGTGTGAAGACGAAGTCGCCCTATGAAACTGATGAAACAAAAAAATTATCTACTCATCTCAAAAGAATTGTGCTGTTGCAGCAATAACAACTACAGAAATTAATATTATTAAGAAAGGGAAAAAATAATTAGAAAGCGTCAGTGAGCATTCCAGAAGTGTTAAAAGTGAAATTCTAACATCGTAACAACCTGTGCTATCCTTCCCCTTCATTAAAAATAAATGCCCAGCTTAATACTCTTAGAAGCAGAGATAATGCTGTCTGCTGGTCTGTTTGGTATTGGTAGGCCTGTACAACTTTCTAGGTCGAGCCAGACGTATGCCACAGTTACTATTAAGACAGACATGAGCACAAATGGTCTGAGTAATCTGTTTGGCGGGCCTCGTAAAGTACATACAGTAAAGGCCTATACGCTATTGATTACTGTAACATTTGACTTTACGTTTCCGTTACTGTAAGTATTTTGCCAATACACAATACAAAGGTAAAGTTAAAGTAACGACAGTTGAAAAACGATTTTAAAATCTGTTTTTGAAACGGTAGAGTTGTGATATAAATCATTATGTATTTGCCATAAAAGCATATCACGAAGATATTTAAAAAAATAAGCCCAGTTACTTGAATATTTTTCAATTTAAGATAATATTTTGCGGAACAAAAGCAACGCCATCTATTGACGAAACTTACAGTTCATCTAAAAATACTTCTCAAT
Organism: Medauroidea extradentata; assembly: GCA_003012365.1. NCBI lineage: Eukaryota > Metazoa > Arthropoda > Insecta > Phasmatodea > Phasmatidae > Medauroidea > Medauroidea extradentata. Next base: position 72,958 of record PNEQ01094831.1, read on the forward strand.
CTCTATTTGCAATTTTTTCCGAATACATATATACCACAACTGTTACATTTTTAATGAAATATTAGTACTGGAGAACAAAACGGTGCACAGAAGTAAAGAATTGTTATTATAACATACGTAACCAAATGTTCTTTGCAAACGGCCATCTTGACTTTGACTTTATGTTTTCAGTTTATCAAAAACGTAAAGTCAATGCTGCTTGACTTTACGTTAGGTGACGCCACTGTGTACACCCCATAAGAAGCAATGTATTAAAAGCTATCGTAAAGTCAGATGTTAAAGTCAAATACTAAAGTTTTCAATTGTATATATGGTTTAATCCAATATGTGTCTCCTCATATCTACATCCGGACAAACATACATTTAATATACATAGTATCTTGTTTAGTTTAATAATGGTTTTTTGTGAGTGACTAATATTTATTTCATTAAAATAAATGATTTGGTCATACCATGCATACGCATAGACTTAAGAAATTGGAACATATTTTGCAGCTTCTGCTTATCACGAACTTTTGTAGAAATATCCCTCGTAAAATTAGTGTAAGGGTCCGTAGAGAACAATCCCATTTACACCCACAAATTGCGAAATTTTAATTGCAAATTTCACGATTTCGCGTCAAATTTGAAGTTTTTCAGAATCATCTTATACCGAACACTTCACGAATTTTGCCCAAAACTTAATTTTCTATCCTCGAATTTTCTCTTTTTACCACAAAATTTTGATTTGTAACTATTCCGTCCATTCTTTAAAATGCATAATATTTCAAATAGTGTACAGTCTGAATTTCGATAAAAATTGCGTGAACTTCAACATTATATTTAAACATAAATTCTTAAATTAAAATGTTAACTTTTTATCAATATTAAAAGTTTATCTACTTAAAAAGTGAATGAAATATAATATCGCAGTAAAAATGTGATTTTCGTCCTCAGATTATAATTTTTCACGCTAAATGTTTAAGTTTTCAATAAAAGAACATACAAATTTAAAGGGAAAACATTTAATATTGCTCTAAAACTGTACAAATACTAATAATAATGATTAAAATTAACTCTCCAATTTTGAGTTAGCTGGATAAAAACGGTTACAATTTGAAAACAAATAAAAATATTATTATGTAATAAACATTTATAAAATAATATAAAAATCAAGAGAACAAACTGAAGTTAACTTGTTTCATAGCCTGATTTATTACAATCAACATACTTGGAATCAACTTTTAAACTTCCAAAATATAAGCCGAATCACTGTCTGAATTAATACCTGAAACTAAATCTGAACCAATTTCACCAATAAGATATTTTCAGTCACCATTTACATAATCCCTACTCAGTTATTCTCTGCGAGTGATATAGACCGCACAGCTGATATGCGCTCACAGATAACTATATCGCCTGCTTCCCTACTATGCAGTCGCGACACGTTCGCCAATGTAAGTCATCACAGCTATCAACTTTTCCACCACTCAGTCGTGACACGACCGCCAGTGCAAGACATCACAGTCGCTAGCTTTCATACCGTCCAGCCATGGTGCGCTTAACGGCCGTCAGAAGTCGCCCCAGCGGAAATGGTATCCCTACTTCCTGCCATTGTCTCCATGCACGTGGGTGGTATTCTTTACGCTGACACAAACTTCGACTCGACGATCCCGTATGTCAACATTCAATAACAATACCTCGCAGTCGGCTCGAAGATGCCTCTGCACTCTCACCAACTCACATTTATAAATTATCTCCAACAGCCGGTCTCACTGCGTCAACGTGGCGTGTTTTGGGTGTGAAATATTCTGTTGTACTTTGAGTATTTGTTCCGTGTAAGTCGATCGAAATAGATTTCGGGCACAGGCCGGGTCAGGCCGAGATGTACAAGGTTCGGGTTGGATCCTACAGATTGGGGTTCAGGGTAATGTGTCGGGCTCGCCCGACCCGAATTAGGAGTGAGTGAGTGAGTGAGAGAGTTTGTTCAGCGCTTAACAACGAGGTCTTTAGCGCTGACGAGGGGTGACATGAGGTGAGTATAACAGCGACGGAATGAAGGGGCTGGGTAAACAAGAGATCCCCGAGAAAACCCGCCGACCAACGGCATCGTCCGGCACGATTCCCGAACTAGGAGTTGTTCGTTGGAAACTGCGCGGACAAATGTTATCTCAAATGCATACAGTAGAAAGTAGAATTAATTACAAGCGATTGTATGTTAATCCAGCTCTCTCTAAAATGCATACATAGATACATACACACAGTAGAGGTAGGACGACACCATGCGTTCTATACTCGTTACTGAAATTTGATTTCAGTTCGATTCTCTCAATACTTTAGATACTTTTGGTATTCGATAATGTAACAAAAATTGAAATATATTTTGAAATTATATATAGGACGATTCCAGAAATTCAATTCTGATTCTCGATTCTCAAATAAAATGTGTCACTCTTTGCTCTTGTAAATTTTCTATAATGATATATTACAATTAATTTTAACACTATTTAAAATAATGCATATGTTACACGTTATGTATAATGATGTGCAATAGTTATGGTACTATTTGTCGACTTGATACAAAGAGTAATAGTTATGGTACAGCAGTAACAATTATGGTACAAATAGTAACAGTAACTGAAGGTCATGCAAATATTAAGGTTGAAATAGCCCGTTCAATTTATGATACTACTACACTTCTGTTTGTCCGCCCTGTATGTTAAGCAGTGTACTTCCCTGCCCCTGGCACTTAATTATAGCATCTCGGATGATGGAAATCGAGTCAACTCTGTCAGGTTTGAGAGTGTTTCTGTGTTCTTGGATAATATAGCCCGTAATACTGAACGCACGTTCACTGTTTGCACTAGATACCGGTATGACCAAGCGCTGGTGCGCTAATGCAGTCAACCACGACAGCGTTGAGGCGTACTTACTCCTAACATGCTATTGTTTGTTTTAGCCGCTGGCATTCGCAGATATTGTGCTACTTTATTCATGGACTGATCGGCATCGTCGGAGTCCTTCCAATCATATAATTTGTTCTTTTAGCTTTCGGCGCACTCTGTCTTGTGCCCTGTCTATCTCGAACATTGAAATCCAGATGCTGACCTTCATGAAGCACACTTCTATACGATCTCTTCTTTCGGAGGCACTTAACTTGTAAAGTTTTCGGTGTAATAAACCTAGGAATGTAGCAATTTAATGGTCCAATGTTAAGTCACATTTTTTGACAAGGTACTCTTTGGCACGACGCTTTGTGTGTTTAAATTCAGTAGACTCGCTCCTATTTAAATTACATCATTTAATTTAAGTATGTATCCAAGGCAACACAACGTGGATGGTGACCATATGTCCATGTTCCAAATCTTTAGTGGCCGAGTAGAAATTTCCAAGAAAATTTGTTACATCCTGCAACAAACATAAGTCCAGACCATCGAGATGACTCTCCTCATGGTTTGTCTTTAACAACTGACGAATAACTTCAATTTGGGGATGTAAAAATCTCATCATAATGAATTTAGAGTTCCACCTGGATTCTACACCGTGATGATGTGTATGTGGAATACATGCGACAAGTTCAGATCTATTTCAGTATGCAACTGCTTTGGATTCTTCATCGATAAGTTGTTTAACACTACGAATCCTAGCTACTAAATGTGTGTCTTGGAATGTGTTTCTAAGAACAGTATTTATGAGGTATATTGTGATTATTTTACTCTAAAGCTTAGCGCTTAATGTTAATACCTTCATCGGTAACAAATGCAATGTGTTAACAATCTCCTTCTGTTACACTAATTGAGGCGAGTCAATTGAATAGCTCCTTCCGTATATTGCACCCGGTTTTTCTTCTCTAAAATCGCAAGTAAGGATAACTCTGCTGTAAGTTCCCAGCCTTTCAACGCTAATATAAGAGTGTTTTCTCATGTCATCTGTCCACACGTCCGTCGTAAAAGACAACTCACGACACTATAGTGCTACTAATACCTCTGGAAAATACCGTTCACGTAAATCATAAGCCCTTTCCGTCACTCGTCAAGAAACTGGTCGAATGGGGCAACACACTGCTGGTATCTACGGCCCCATAGCACAAGAATCAACCAATTTTTCCAATACATGCCTTTTTATGGCACTACTTTTCCAATCACGGTATTTCATTAGTTGGTTTCTGCTGACAGCATTTACATCACTTGTGGAACATTCTTGCGCTGTGTTTTTGTTCACTGAACCAGAATTCTCGCAGGCGGATATGTAGATGACTCGTTCCCTGTTTTACCACTGCATGCTAACAGTTGGTTGCATTGTTTACACGACACGATTTCTTGCTCCTCGCCTGCCTCATTTGAAACAGCATTAAACTTGTTTAACAAATCGTACGATATCATTGTTGCGTTTTGTCAGGAAGCTCCTAGAGTTGTTGAATATCTTGGTTTTACACTCGCACGAACACTACATTGGGCGCTAGTAGCAACCAACGTATTTTGAACAGATGTTCACCTGCTACACCACTAACTAAATGATGACTGTTGGTATTTTACGACCATAACTCGTGCGTGCAGCTTGTAACTAAGGGTGTTGATTTCACTGTTGAAAAACTGGTAACTCTTAAGAAAATTATATGTTTGCTACCACATTTTACATACATATTAAGAGTTGGGGGAGTTATTGTACATTAAGTCTATGCATACATGACAGCTTTCATACAATGTTTTAGTTTTTATTTGTTTCTATTTTTTTATTTATTTTTTTTTAAATGTCGACTATGCACTAATTATTTCCACACGTACAGGATAATTGTATGGTATATTTTACATGTTTAAAAATTTAATTACTGTTTATGATATTACCTTTTGTTCGCGAAAACGCTTCTCAGCCCTTTCTTTGCTTGTAGCATGTATTGTAATCTAAGGACCATTCTTGGTATACTGCGCATTTTATCAGTTAAAATTTTCCATGGAAATCACTGTAATAAATTTATCCTTATGCTTTACTGGTGCATCAATCAAGTCAAATACATTAATAGAAGAGTTTAGCTTCACAAGGTAGACAAAAAGAATTAGATAAAGGTTGAAGAAATGCCAGTACTCACTTTACCGTTACAAACTTATAAATGTAGTACTTTCCGCAGAGCTCATAACCCATTTTCTCTATTTGAAGACAATGGGACACGGGCCGCCGGTCCCATTACCCGACTCGATCCCGCTACATAGAGCTACGACTTGGTCCGAGTCCGACCCGATTAAATTGCTTGTACCTTGGCCCAATCCGAACCCTGGATTTTAATCGGGTCCCGAGCCCAAATTGTTCGGGTTGTATTTTGTCGGAACGTGTACTTACTCTCTACTCTCAGGCTGGGTAAACATCGAAAATCTGCGGACGCACCCAGCCCGTGCAAGGCATTGACTTATACATAGATGCATACATAGACTCATACATTACATTCGCTTATATATTCCGTCATTCATGTACTCAACATTAACAGTTAGTACGTAGTTACGTGTAAACCTATACATCAGGATGCTACTTGCAGTTACAACTTGCTGTATAAAATACTCAATGATGCGTGATACATGTATAACTTGCCATACTGAACACTGTAAGGCGACAGGCAAAGACAAAGGGATACGGTACGAGGATAAATTGATGACTGCAGATGTTTCATCAGACAGGGCGATGTAGACAGTTCCTGCGTAAATGAGACTAGCAATCGTGGGCTGTGGAAATTTATAACTGCTGATGTAGGTTGAGAGTGAACAATGTCTCGAGTAACCGCGAACTCCACAGTATGCTGCTCGAAGTATCGGTAGGAATTGCTGTTAGGTTTTCCAACACATGCATGCAATGAGGAAATGCGTGCCATAAATGCGTGCCATAAATATGTAGGATGACATACATTTTTTATGTACATGCACGCAATAAAACCAGAAAAATTTGAATTCAACTCCATCACTCTTCATTTTTCGCAGTTGCTTCTTCACACCATTGTTCACAACACAACGTACTAAATGTGTTCTCTTGCTTGACAATGCTTATGTATATCATTATCACAGACTTCATACCAGCTGACGACCATACCACTTTCTGGTCGTATTAGTTCGTAATCACTGTGGTGATCAGAGTGCCATTCACATGTGGTATGAATAAACAAAAACATCAAATGTTAAGTTGCCATGATTGTCAGTAAGTGGTGAAGGCAAAAACACTAAGCAATTACGCCTCACAAAGAAAGAAACTTCCTCTACCACTCAAGACATTGTAAGAATAAAAAAGACAAGTCAAAATTAAATTTGCCACGCTTGTTAATAATTTGAGAAGGCAAAAACTTAATGTCTTCAAATAATATTGTGCTCTTGTCGTCCACATCAGGGACTTTATTTTAAATTTCTTGGGTTGTCTATTGTTATCTTTCGATATCGATTCCGACAGACAGCACTCCAGCCGATCGGGAAAGAAAAAACTCTAAATAGCTATTCTAAGTGCAGTGTCAGTTCGTCGTCTCCTCACTTCAGCAAAGTTCTGGTTATCTACTTCCCCCTCTATCAGTTACCTCCACCATATTAATTTATAGTAAACAACCAAATTGACAAAAATAAATACTTAGAATTTTTACGAAAAAATTACACGAAAAATAACTTTTGGCCTAAATATCACTCTTGTAAGTTAAATGTCTTATTCTATCAGCCAGTAAGAATGTAACTAGCTGATATTGGGATTCATATAAGTAAAATAAAACATATTTTTACAAACTATTTACACGGGGTATTTTGTGCACACTTGCATTATGTTTCGTTTCAACACGATTCCCCACACTAATGGCTGCTAGGAACTCGTCGAAAAATATTAAATAACAGAACGTTTCGTAGAAAATAAAATATACCAGTTATATATATATATATATATATATATATATATATATATATATATTTGTATGTCTTAATAAAAGGCTGTACTCAATTATACAATGCAATACGTCCTGTCTAACCACTTGCGAATAATTTTATTGTTACATTAACATGACTGTAAAGTAAAATAATTTAAAAAAACATATACATATATTCTGAAAATTAATTAAGTTATGACTTATCAACGTTAAAATATGCTGTACACATTGGTAGTACATATTAAAAATCTCGCGTTTTTGTGACGACTCGGACTTCAAAAGTATGTAACTCGGAGAGTAACATCCCAACGATGCTGACCCCATATCCACTTATCGCTTGGAAGAACAGAAAGTCATAATAATCTACTACCATACATGATACTTGAATTAAGTAAAATTTTAAGGGTTTGCACACTTTTAGTACTTCGAGTATTGTTTAATATACAGTAAATTTTATCGCATAAATCGGTAAAATTTTAAAGCGATTTTGTTGGTATTACAATTTTATGATACACACATACTTTAAAATTTCTCACTTTCATGAGGGGAAAATATCTGTAAAATAAAATTATGGAGACCTTCGTTGTATGAGAAACTTCATAGTTTTAATAACATAACCACAGACAACTTGCAATAAGTACTTAAAATGTGCATCGTAATTTGCTCATTTACAGACAATACAGTAACCTAAAATGACAATATTAATAAATCCTAAAAAATAATTCGGTTATTGCTTTGGAATGTTAAAATATATTCTACTATATTAAGCTAAATAAAAATACAAACTTTGAGAATATTTTAAGAAAGACTTAATCTCCTCTGAGTTACGAAGCCAAAATGCTAAGCACACACCTAACTATTCTGTGGTAACTGACTAACTAAAATAGTTATGTTTAACAAATGTATTGGTGTACTTATGTGAAAAATTTTTTAGTGCGTGGACACACTTTGTAAAGTGTTTATTTACGTCTAATAAGAGCGTATGCGAAAAGTACTGTGCATATAATAATACACTCATCAAGCCACCTCCGCGTCAGCAATGTAGTTTATAATAAGTGAGATACTATGTTATTAACGCTTTGCCGCACTTCAAACTATGGTTCTAACGGAACATTAATGTTGTTATATCAAGCACAACGTTTAGAGAGCGCAGATGCATAAAAACTGTGCCGATCTGTAATGAACATAACCTTCGCCCTTACGTCCGCCATTTTTGTTAACAAGACTTCCCGATCGTGAAGCATCTCTCGACAGCAACATAGCACTCGAGAACTCCCGATCCGGTTGAAACGAGAAACGAAAGTAATCGAGACACTATATGTAACTAAGAATAACTAAAACCTGAAATTGTCCAATAATCGTTATTTTACGACCGAGATGTCAATTGCGACATACTTTCAATAAAGTCCCACCATGAAAATGAAGATGTTGATCTAATTCTTCTTGTAAATTTCTCCTATAGGCATGGTTCCACCATGGCTATCTGACCAACATATATTTAGGATGTTTTTATTCCCTGAAACTTTTGCAATGACCCAGTCGTCAACACGTAAACTTTTTGAGTTTCTGCTAATATCTAAAATAAACTAAGTTTCTTCTTCAGCTTCTTGTACTTTCTGGTCTAGGTCACACACTTCAGAACCACCAGTTACTTATACTGGATCATCTTCTACCTCACTCTCTTAATTTTGTAGTGCAATCTGTTCCCTCTTTCTATGCTTCTTGTTGGCTTTTATTTTACATTCAGCTCCCTTCATTCTTTTAACTATTTCCTCTGTAGTAATAAACTCAGCACCCTTGCAAACCAGTTTTCTTGTTGTTCTCTTTCTTGGAACTTGTTTAAGCTATTCTAATAATATCTCCCGGAATGTTTCTTTTTTCAGAATGCTATTTTTGATGCTATGGATTCATTGTTTTGAGAAAATGATGGCAGCCCTTCTGTTGAAGCTGCTTTTGCATAAGAGGCCAAAGTGGAAGGTGTAGCTTAATTTTCTTGATGCGTTGATAGAACAGGTACTGTAGCCGCATCTGTTTAAGAAAAACTACAACTTTAACTCCAGATACTGATACTGTGGATTCATCTGAATGAGATCCCACACAACATGTTAGCTTACTGAAAGCCTTGCATTTGACTTGCAGTTATAAACTTACTTCGGTAGGCTTACTGCAAGCCTTGCATTTGACTTAAACTTTTATGCTGGCGTAGGTATTATTTAGCTTGACAAGCTTTCTGCAAGTGTATTTAAGAAAAATGCTTGCAGTTAAACTTCCTGCAAGCTTGTGTTAAGCTTGATTGCTTACAAGTTAACCTTAAATGATGTTTAGTATGTAAGCTTGCAAAACTATACAAAAGTGTCAACTAGGCAGCTTGCAGCAGACGTACTGCAAGTCTGCTTGCCAGCTTACATTTCACTTGATTTTGACTTGTCATAGCAAGCTTACTCACGAGACTTGCTGCAAGCCTGAATCAAGCTTGCAGCAAGTTTATATTTCACTTTAATTTAACTTGCCATAACAAGCTTGCTCAGAACTCTTGTTACAAACCTGAACCAAGCTTGCGACAAAGGTGTATTTGACTTTAATTACACTTACATAGCAAGACTGGTCATGTGATAAGCTGCAAGCATCCTGTCCCCTATACTAAGTTGATATTGCATTGAAATTTTCCTTAGCAATCTTAATTCATGAAATATTTTCTGTGCCATCTATAATGATCGAACTTGAGATTTAAACTTAACTTTTTAAATGAACAAGTGCTTTAAAAAGTAACACTGTTTCATATGCTACCTAAAACAACTATTACGATATTATGTACAACTACAAGTAAACTGATATCCTTACCGTTGTTAGTAAATTCTCAAACATCTGCATTTCCATAACAAAGTTCGTTATCTTACAACCGACTCTAACTAATATACCACTTTTAAGTATTCGCAATAGTCCAGTGGTTAGCATACCTGCTTTGAAAGCAAGCGGTCAGTGGTTCCAATCTTTGCACAGGAGCCGAAATTTAATGTTTAGTAATTAACATCACAAGGATGAATAATCAATATTTAAGATGTAAATTTGAATGATAGTGAAAATATTGCAGAAAATAAAATTGTTATGTATTCTTCAGGCTGGCAAATTAAGCTTGCAGCAAGTTAGAAATGTGTAAAATAGGCAACTTGCAGCAGGCTTATAACAAGTTTATTGGCTTGCATTTCTTGCTTGCTGCAAGGTTACTGGCTTGCATTGGCAAGCTTGATACAAGCTTGTAGCAAGTTTATTCTGCTGTCTGGGATGAATTCACTTCACATTACACTTGAGGATCATGAAGAGAATTCAACCATCTTAATTATTCATCAGGAGGATACATGTCTTTCGGAACTACATTGGGACAAAAGGAAAATGCTTCGCCTTTCAGGAATCCACTTCAAATCACTTTTGGGCCCAACTCTGTCCATATCTGTGAAAAAATGACAAGAATGTTGCCTTCGGGAGTTTTCCCCCATTGTTAGTCCTTTGCCATTTGCCAAGTTTCTCATTCCATTTCAGCTTTAGAGGCCGAAAGACACAAAGGTCTAACGGCTGCAAGATATGGCTGCTGTGTGGTGGACACTTGCAGATGACAATGTTTTCTTGTATAGCTTTTAATTGAAGTTCAAGAGAAATATGAGAGCTATGAACATTATAAATCAATACAGCAGGCCGTTCAGAGTGAATATTTCTGACAAAGTTGTTTCTGAAATAGTTCCCAAATGTTTTTCATTCATCCAACTGTTTTAGTGGTGGCATAAGATAATCCAGGAAACTCTTATCCGGATGGTGCCATCTATGAATCCCAGACGTGTTTCCCTGTCAATAGTACTAGAGGAGGAGATGAGCTAATTTCTCACCCATGGCATTTGCTGCCATAAAACAGTGGTGTTGTCTTTACCTAAACCACTAGTTACTCGGTGTGATGGAGTAGTTTCGCCAACTACTTTCATTCTACTGGGGTATAGGCAGAATTTAGTTTCGTCTATATTCCAGATCCGAGACGGTGGAAGATTACTAGCCGTATTCTGCAATAAGTCATAATAGTTGCTGATTGTGAATGGTTTAAAGGTTTTCTTTCTAGATGCTTAAACACCTTGTTCAATCTTTAAGCTTAACCATCATGTCTTCTTGAATGTAATAAAACATCATCAGCTGGAACGCCATTTTTAAATGGTGTGGAAATCTTACTCACATTTACATATCTCCTATTCCTTCCAAAAAAAATTTTATTGACTGACTGAAACCCAATTTTTCCATTGCCTTCACACATTCTGCTATTTTTCATTCATCTGCTTCTGGCGATGCTGTTGGACTAATATCCATGATTTGATCTTGAGCCCTCGTCTCCCAACAACTTGCATGTTCAAAGTGGGTTTGGGAATTCCAAATACCTTAGCTGCCTTATAAACTGTCAAAACTCCTGACTGCCCTTGCCTTATAGCAGTCTGTAAGTCATTTTTATATAACCTGGCGGCTTCTTTTTTCATATGTATGTACGCACCATATCTGTAAAAAAACGAAGGAACAACAATCATTAGAGTATACATTTAATTATTATTGAAGTTGCAGGGTGATAATCTCTTAAGCAGAAAATTACCCTGGGAAAAGTGTAACCCATTAATTTTACTGCTATTCTCCCGATATGATTTTAACATAATATTAGGATTGTTAAACATGTTTACTGAATATGGTTTAATAAACATTATTAACATTAAATATAGGTTTTTGAAGTGAGTAGCAAGTTATTTACCTGTTGTGTTTTGAAGATACAATCTGCAACACAAGAGTGTATGTCAGCTAGACGCGCCAGGAAATGACAGGTCTTCAGGCTATATTTTTAAACGTCGTTCAATGTTAAACGTTTGAAGTTATTTTAATTAGTAAATATAAAGTTCTGATTTTATAATTTTTTTTATGTCAACAGTTATACATTCGAATTTTTTTCACACGAAGTTATTAACCTACCAACACAAGGGAATCTGGAATGAAACACTACGTTTTCTTTTAAATTTTTAATTTTTTCTCACATTAAGCTACAGAAAAAACATATAAACACACATTCCTGCCTTTGAAGAGCTGAAGAGGAAGCTAACTTTACAACAACAAAAATTTAAACACACACACACCTACACACACACACACATGTGTGTATATATATATATATATATATATATATATATATATATATATATATATACATATATATATTTACAATTATTTTTACTTATACTTTAATACATACATTTATAAGATGTGCACCAACAAAAAATATTCTACACTTAATTATATTGATTATATTACATATTTGAACACAGAATAAGCTAACAAGATAAAAAACTGAACATTGAAATACCACTCTCTCATACTTGAAAACATTCCACCATGTCTTTAAAAACACATATACTGGCATCACAATTAGGTAAAGACCTAACAAAAATATCTGAAAATAGAAATACAACTATACAGTATACTTGAAAATAATCGCACACATAAAATTAACAAGCAAACATTTTATCAGTGCTAAATTCTCTCATTGATTCCGACTTACATTCAGTGCAGAAGTAACGTTTATAAAATGTATGTAATTTAGCTTTGAACAGGTCTAGAAGTTTACGAAAACCGATGTATGGGAAATGACGTTTCATGTCTACAATTCTAATGTTTGGTGAGAACATACTGGGCAATATCTTCTCCTGTTCTCCACCCAGGGCATACACAGATATATCTGTACACAATACGTTGTTCACGACTTTGCCTATATCTTGATAGTTAATAATACAGGTAGACCCCTTTACAGTTGTGAGTTTCATAAGTTTGCAACCTGAATTTCTTCTACTTTTCTGAATCAAGAATTGGCCAGTCATATGGTGGGAGAAGAGAAATGGGAAAAAAGAAAATATTGATTGTACTCTGTGTCCAAAACACTTATGCCGATTTCCTTTATAATGAACAGATCGGGAAAACCGGCAAATCCCTCAAAGCAGGCAAACATTTCTCAAGGTATAGAGCCTAACACACTATAGAAGCAAAACTTTTTTCGTAAATAGACACGTCCTACAGAAGCAAAACATTATTTATTTATTTTCAGATTCTAACATTTTACAGATGCAACCTTTGTAGTCACATACTCAACACACAAATGTTTGGATCACAGAGATGATGTATGCATTGTTGTCAGGTAGGATTTTTGTATTGGCGAAGCCGCTACAGAATTAGAACCAGGTGTACACGACTTGTTGATACTTGCATGGCACGTAGTTGGTTCTGTCGCCTACTCGGGTAGGTTCTATACCTGTTTCTTCATTTGCTACGTACAACTCGTTGGCTGCTACTGGAAGATTGGTGAGTGGTGTGAGATTGGCTACCGGCAGTGGACGTTGGGGCAGCCTGCGTTCTTCTGTAGAAGACATAAATATCCCAGTAACCGTACAAGTGTCTTCTCCGTTGCAGGTTTGGAACTAAGTATCATCAATGTACATTGTACAGTTGATAGATTATCCAGTACCCAATGTCCACGTAGTCGTACCTGTCAATCTCTCCAGTGTAAATTTAATTTGAATCAAATTAGAAAATTCTGATGTTTTTTACCATAGACTCGCACATTGCCGCAGAAATGTTCTTGCTATGCAGTCATATAGCATACTGACCAGAGCTGGCACTTAGCTGGTAGTAGTATGATGCGACATCATCTTGTATTTGCTGTGGTTGTGGTGGATGCAGAGAAAGATAGGATACTGCTGGTGCTGACACTTACTTCTTGTTGGGTTGACTTAAGCCAAGTGGGAGGTTGTAACATCTGTAGTCTATTACCTCCTCCAATTAAGATGGTAGTGGTGTGGGGGCCAACACACACCCCCTTCAGCAGTCGATTATTTCTTGGGAGTACTCGTACATACAGGGGATGTGAGTAAACAGCCAACAGCCATTGGCGTCACATGTCTCCATACATGTACGAGCCCCATCGTGGAATCTTTGTCGTCCTGCGACAATGTATCCATTACCGAGGCGTACCCACGGATTACACTAGCATATGTTGATGTAGGGTAAAACAGCAGCATCATCTTGAGAACGGAATGCATGAAAACCAAGTATGCTATGGGGACAGGCGAGGAGAAGGGGTAGAGAGAGAGAGAGAGAGGCTATGCTAAAAGTTTGTGATAGCATCAAAGGATAGGCTAGGAGATTGGGAAATCCTGAAGGAATCTGGGGAGTGGGGTAGAGATTATGCTAAAAGGAGAAGGGGAAACCCAATCACATGACACTTCCTCCCTCCAGGGGAACCTAACCCACCTCTTCCCCTCAAAACGAGTGTGTACTACTCGTACCAAAGGGTCACTTCCCTTACAAAAATCAACTTCCCCTACTTCCCCTCTCTTCAAACCCCTCCCCATACTAACCCTCCTAGGTGAGGCCTAAATACAACAAGCAATCACAGGCCTCATAGTGCTTAGGTACTACTCGTAATAAAAGCCCCTCACAGCCAACCACAGCACAGACCATGCTTCCTAATGACCCTTTCGGTCAATCTGTGGCATTGCTTCACCTTCGAGGAAAAGGGGCTATGCAAAACACCTGTATACTACCATCACTAAAATATTTTACAATCTGAACAATTTCATGTACGTCTGTATCGCATTAAATTGCAACAACCGTTTAAACATCACACAAAATTTTATATTAAATTCAGGAAAACAAATCTTAATGATATATTAAAACAAAATTATTGTCTACAAAGTCAACTTGATAAGAAATACATTTGGAACCAAATTATCCATTTCTAAGAACAAATTAATTAAATAGGATAAATATATCTCATAATAAATTTGCTCACCAACTTTATTTTTGTATGATGACAGAATAAATTAAAACATATTTTAATTAATGTATTTTTAAAAGTTTTGAGAGGTTGTACATGTAGGTATTTCTGAAGCAAATAATTTTTTTTACGATTAATATTTAATAACAGAGGTTAAACATGCATTGCAAAAACTTTCAGGATCAGCAGATCTATGTTCAGAATTTATCCATTCATAAATTCTATTTAGATTCTGTTGACTGTTACATAATTCAAAATTATAATCAATTTATGTAAATAAAAACAGATATAGATTTATTCAAGAAGTGATGGAAATTTTTAGCACTTTTAATACATATACTTACAAATTGATCTGCAATGATCGGGTCATTGAATTGTGACGTCTCACATTTGAGAAAAAGTATTTTCTCTGATAATTTTGATGAAAATGTTAATGAGATTATTATTCATGTGCAAGATGTTAAGAAGTTAAAGGTCTTTATTAAGTTATATTAATAAAAAGATAATAGTACTGTATAAATGTAAAAAAAAAATATTTGAAAAAAAATTATAAATGCGAAGAAGGAAGTATTAAATTTGAAAATATGCGTGGTACACAACAAAACTCATAATTAATATGTAAGAATAATTAATAAACGAAAGTAAAAAAAAATACAAATCTAGTAGTAACAAGAGAAAATCGTTTCCAGACAGTAAAAGAACAATAAAAAACAGATAATCACAGTAAAAGTAAAATACAAAAAAACATATCGTACAATATTTAAAACAAGAAACTTTTCAAAAAGATTAGAGTAAATTTAAAAAGTGAGAGAAGAATTGAATTATTTTAGCAAATTTATTTAAAAACAATTGAATAAATTACTATTTTGGCAGCGAACATTATTCAAGTATACCATTGAGCTTTTAAATTATTAAATTGAAGAGGGGGAAAATAAAGGTGCTAAATTTTCATTCTTAAAACTTCAAAATCATAACTCAATAAAGTGAAGTAAACTACGAAAACATTTAAACGATTTGGATAATATACATGAAAAACATAGCCTACATGAGATGACATTATAAATGCCGTACTTTCCAAAATTTTTGATATAGTAAAGAAAATATACGAAAACATAAATGATTTAGAACATAAACCTAAAAACTAATTGCAAAATAAACAAAGAAAAACATTATAAACGTAACAATGCTATTTTGAAAACAAATCATATCTTAAGTTGACTGGATTTATTTGTTTGGACATACTCCATTGCGAAATAAATGACTGTCACAAGAAAACTAAAAGTAAAAATAAGACAAGAAAACATAACTAAGAAGAGTATTCTTTAGTCATCAGGATACATACACAACATGAAATTCCAAAACTGGAATCTGGTCAGATAAAACAAGGAACACGAGCACGATAGGGGGCTTTACCCTATATAAACCCATGGTTTTTCCATTCTCCTCATCAGTCGCACTCGTGTTCTTGAACCCTGTGTGTCTACCTGATGACGGGAACAGATTCCAGTTCCCGAAACGTCGTTTATACTGACTGTTTGGAAAACTACTGTGTTTTATTTCGTCTCATCGTTTGTGTTGTTTGTTGTTTTTTCTGTTTGTGTCTGACGTCTTTGTGAATTGTTTAGTCTCATCGTTGTGTCGTTTGCTGTATTTCTGTTTGTGTTTTTGTTTCGTCTCATCGTTGTGTCGCATGTCAACTTAGGTTTTTTATATTTTTGTTATTTCTTTTATTATCTGTTTGTTCCTTGTTTTATCTGACCAGATTCCAGTTCTGGAATTTCATGTTGTGTATGTATCCTGATGACTAAAGCATACTACGCTTATTTATGTTTCCTTGTCTTATTTTTACTTTTAGTTTTCTTGTGACAGTCGTTTATTTCGCAATGGAGTATGTTCAAACAAATAAATCCAGTCATGCACTCCCATTGCACAGTTCTTACAAAGATCATGTCTTAAGTTCTTCAACAATAATAATGTTTGGCTAATAATGAAAAAATCTACGTTTTAAAACAAGTTGATGTCGAAAAGGATGATTTATTATGTAAATATTAATTAGAATGTAAACAATTGAAACAGGCAAAATCATATTTATAAAACATTTTAGTTGATGGAAACACGTATCTTTATTTCAGATCCCTATCCCTCCAAATTACAATATATTTCTTTAAAAAATTAAGTCCCGAAGATGATGTCATTAAATTTTCTGAAGAAGATGATTGAAAAAAATATTACAATCATACTTTTTGTAAAATTATCAGTGAGGAGTTGGGTGGAAAGGCAAAATAATAGCTTTTAAAAGGAAGTTGAATTCAATTCAAACACATTTTTTTTTGCAAACGCCAAACAATACAAGCGTTTAAAATTCGATTCATTATCCAAAACTTTATAGATTATTTCTCTCCTAGCTACCAGGCAAAGATGATTTACTGTAAAATATTTTGTGAGTTACTATTTTTCTATTCGAATAAAATAATGAGAAAAATGCAAGAGCCTTTAGAATTTCAGAACATAGATTATAAGTACATAAATCTTTTATTTCTTTTGACAGACAATTGGAAATGACTTAGTTCTAAGAGAATAGCTGTCTTGTTAATGAATTGTTTATTAAATCAACAAAAATTAGTTAAAATAAATAAGTGATCAAGACTATCATTATATCCGAGATTTTGAATTCGGTAATAAATATTCTTCAATTAAAATCTTATAAATTCATATTGATGTTCCACTTTTTGTTTAAAATATTATTGGCTAAGGAAAAATCAAGCACTCATGAACGAGTGCGGTACTAAAAAAATTCTTAAACACATTCAATTTTCTTCGCTTATTAATAAAATAAAAACAAAACGGGATCGATGCTGAACTAGTCATTCAACTCGTTCTTATGAGTTCTTAAAATAATTATAAATTATTATAAATATTCTGCTTATAATGTTCCGGTTATATTGAACATAAATATGAAAATATTAGTTTTATTTAAAATGAATATAAAAATATTCTGCCAAATCACTACGAAATGGTATCGATTAAAGTTAGCCTTAAAAGCCATAAATGAAAATAAAATCTTTCTCCTCCATATCCTTGCATCATGTAAAGAACCAGGCCACTCACTGCTAATGCCGGTAAGTGTTTCTTCTGCCCCACATGTCGCCTGGACATTCATACTGGCATATCCTATCCGATTAATGTAATACTATCCGAACATTGAGGACTTAGTTTTTATTTCTGTATGGTTATATTCTATTGCAACCGTAACATTAACGTAACGTGTACTTGCCACAGCAAAATATTTATTTACATTGCATTGGGGAAAAATTACAGTTATGAACTTTTTAGAGAATCCATTTCGTTTCACACACTGTCGAGTGATCCACTCAGAAAACCTTTCGCTCAACATTGAAATCCAGGAACAGCTGTATAAAGTACGAATATTTCCGTGAGATTATGACAGGTTAGTGCCTTTAACTCGAGTTTCATCGCTATTGGGCAGAAAATGTAATGTTAGAACATCGATGTCAACACAAAACGCATCATCTCATGACATCTACTAAGTACTTTCCTTTCACATGCGTTTTTCCTCCCTCACATGAATAAACATCGCCATAATGAACACATGATGACTGACAAAAGTAGAGTATGCTCTCCTTTTGACTCCAGTTTGGATTATAGCTATACCTAAGCAGTTGTAGCGTTCGTTAATTCACATCAAAGGTGGTGAAATTACAGAGACCGAACCGGAACAGCAGTGTTAAAAAAAGCGGGAGGGGGTACTAATTGCTACCTTCTATCTACAAAATTGGAAAGAACAACTTGGCAACACCATAGAATTTAGTCTAACTGACTAAGCTGATTGTTATAAGTTCACCATTTTCGTTGACACCATGTCATGTACAAATATTATATTTTATGACTTGCCATATGGTCGCCGTCCTAATTAGTCAGAGTAATGGCAATTAATTTATCCCAAATTATCATTAATTACAAATATAAAAATAAACATGTCATGCGACCATTCGTTCTTCTCGGCACATTTAACGACGCAGATGAAATTACTGTAATACAGATAGTATCAATGTAATAAATTTTAATTAGAAAACCAAAATGTAGAAATTTTTTGTCTGTAGATGTGGAATGTGCACTTGGACAAGAATCCGGGCCTTCTCGCCCCCACTCCTGGTCATGTAAACCCTCCAGTTGTCGGCAGTAAGCGGAGGAGTGCCATCCTATAGTAGGAATTAAGACATAAATATTACATAATAAAAATTAATTCTAGGGTTAAGGAAAAACATGCAGGGTACTTGTCGAGTGTAGCAGAATGTAATTTCAATTAACACGCGGTAAGTACGGCAATGTCAGTAACTTACTGTCCTCGATGGGTAAGACCATCTTTGAGAAGCTGCCTCCTGGTTGAACTAAACTGAACCAAATTCTGCGGGGCAAGCGGCGGGGATTTTGGCGCCAAATTGGAGAAATGCGAGGAAGTTTTTAACGGTTAAGACAGACGTTTGTTGAACGCGAACAACGACGGAATGGATTGTACCGCCGAGCGCAGTTTCAGGAGTTGAGACGCATTGGGAGAGAGGTTGTTTTGACGCGAGGAACGACGGATCGGATTGTTACCAATGGGCATCGGTTCAAGCATTGAGACGTATTGGGAAAGACGTTAGGACGCGAACAACGACGAACCGGAGTGTTACCGCCAGGCGTCGGTTCGGTCGTCGAGACGCGTTGACATAAACGTCTGTAGGACTTAGGAACGACTCCTCGGGGTGGTACCGCCGAACGTCTTCAGTTTGAGCTTCGTGACGCCACCAAGGTTCGGGATTCAGACAAGTTATTTCGAGGTGCTGCAAGAAGTGTCACAAGAAGCGCGGTAGACCGCTGACGACAGAATAATCTCCGAGACTCGAAGATTATTCTGTCATCCGAGGTAACTTATGCACAAATTACTGAGATTAATGAGCGTTTAGTCAGCAAGTGCAGAATTATAATCAGGCCAGCGAAATTTGCATTATATTGGTTGTGCTAAGAGAGTACAATAAGTACTTGCTACCTGGTTGAATGGAATACTTTCTGATTTTTTATTTATTCAATCACGATTAAAAACAAAACCAAGAGTGTGACGCAATTCTTAATGTTTTGGGTGGTAATCGAATTATTTTAGCTTAAATTTTTAGTTAGATATTTGACCATCCAACTTTAATTTTGTAGTGTAAAATTATGTACGTTTACCATATTGTACGACATCATGACCGAATACGTAAAGATTTTGTCAAGTAATTCAAGAACTACTTGAATCCAAACTATGATTTACGTAGCCTTTACTGCTCTACGTTCACTAATTTAAATACACCTTAACATGCCTTAATAAATATTTTAAGTAACATTTCGAAATAAAGTTTATTAATCGTAGACTTGTAGCTTTCAGAATTTCCACCCTATTTGGGAAAAGTTGGCCTGTTGGTTTTGCTGATAGTTTCTTGTTTTAAAAAGACCTCTAATGCCAGAGATATTAATGTTTTATTACTACTTGTTCTCAAAATTGAAGCACTTTTTGTAAGTTATATTCTCCAAATTTTGTAATTGGTGGTAAAACTTTACTAGCTATCCATTTTTTTTTTAATTTATTAGCGTCCTCTTTTTTGATGATAAAATAAGAGAATATAATCCTGATTCATTAATAAATATGTTTCTTACATCAATATTTTGGCGGTCCCAGTAGAGACCTTTGGTAAAAATTTAAATTGTAACGTATCATTAACACCATTCTTTATTATTGCTTGTTTTTATTTTCATATTTCAATATTTAAGCACTATCTCTTGCCTTAAATCAAGGTTCATTATTTTAATCAATATTCACTAAAACTTCTTTTTTATCGTACAAAATATAATTCTATTTTATATCTAAAAACCTTTCCATTTTTATTAAATAGTTTCTATTTAATTACACAAAAACGAAAATTGAATATTTTTCAAAATTTTAAGAGCGCTGTTTCCCCCTCCCCTTTTCTGAAAAAAAAAAAACCGAAGAATATTAGTACTCATTACAGTATTTCAGTCCTTGACGAAGCGACCTAAAATATGGAATACATGTTTTATAACTTTTGTAACATTTTTATTCATTTTCAATTAGATATTGTCCCTATGGTAGTGTCTTAATACTATCTTCTATCTATTTTATTATCTTCATCACGTAACGCCGTTTTCCTAGATTCAGTTGAAGCAGTTCATGTTTTTTACTTTCTATTAGATTCATATTTTTACATAAAATTTCTTTTTTTTAAATATTTATAATCATCAAATGTATTTTCATGTTTGATAACTCTATTTTTATTCCTTTTTCTCTTTTTTAATGTCGTCTTCAACATTTATAGCATACCATTTTTTATTTTAATACAGTAAATTCTTACATTATTTTCCCACAGTTTTCATTTTTCATTTTACTAATAACATTTGTTTATTTGTTGCAAATTGTACCTATTAACTTTTTCATAATCTGAAATATCGAAATGATGAATCGTTTCTTTCATACCGTTAAAAAAAACATATGTTTTT
>PNEQ01094831.1:94302-127027 GCA_003012365.1 Medauroidea extradentata
TATATATATATATATATATATATATATATATATATATATATATATATATATATATATATATATATATATATAGGCGTGTGTGTTATGCAGCTAATTATTCAGCAAAATATTGTCCTATCTTTAAAATTTGATTTTGCAATTAATTTTTCTACTTGTTATATATTTGTACATAATATAGGCTAATATCAACTCTATTTATAACATTTTTCACAATTTTCACATAAACTGAATTATTCATTAACCAGTAAAAATCAAAGCTATTTTTGGCATTTATTCTCATTTGTGTATTTAATTAAATGTATGAATTTATCCAATCTGACTGTTTGAATGTTAATACTCAGTGAAATTTTTAAATTTCATTCCTAATCATAAACATTGTTAGAGATTTACATAGCATAATGAACATTTTTTGTTTATCATACAGATTAGTCGAAAGTTTGGATTCTCGCGAACTCTTGGGTATTTTTTTTTTTTGGTGCTAATAGAATGTCTTTATACAAATCATGCAATTCTTTCGGATATTCCAAATCAATTTCTAAAATATATCCATAACTTAAATCATTCTTTAGATTTAATATATATTTATTCTAATAACCTAAATCATTGAGCTTACAATTCAAAATCACCATATTGTAAATATTGACCCATTGCCCAACCATATAAATTATTTACATCTAAATATTTTAAATATGAATTTTCAATTTTAGGATTATAATTTGTAATATATTTGTTATCTGTTTTGGCTAATATTTTCGAACATTAGGATATGCCACCTCTAATACCTTCTTCAATTATTAATATTTTGTGTAATCTGTTAATAATTCTAGTTATATTTTTTGTATGGTTAACATCGCGTCCCACGCTATCCCTTTGAATGTAAAATACCATGATGGATCTAATTTATATTTTTAATAGATACATGTCTAAAATTTTCAAATATATCAACTAATATTAAAACGTTAGTGTTGTTGTATAACTCAGTACATATATCCACCTAGATTTTGAATATTAATTTTTTTCCAAACTTTTTGTGCAAATATATAATATTCATTGTAACTATCACATTGATTAAGATTGTAATAAAACGAATTTTTGGTGGTAATTCAGTTTCATTACTATTCATCAAAATCTATATAATCTTATGGATAAATATCTTTTTTTCATAACTAAATTAAGTTGTTCATCTTCAAAATATTTAGATGTTTCTCCAAATTGTTCGTTAGTAATATTTTAAGAATGTGTATCAATACTAGAAGTCATAAATTTAAATGTGTTATACAGCTTAAATTTACACCATCAGTTCATATTTGTGAATGAATTGTGATTTTCTTCGTTTTTTGGTATTAAATCAATTTTATATTAATTTTCATAAATTTCGAGATCTCTTGTAAATAAATGTGTACCATATCCTGATAAATTATGAATATATACTGGAACAAAACATAGATTTTGGTAATTTAAATTAAAAATTTTTGTGCTGCTTCTCTTAATAGTTCTAGTAAATGATTATGATATCTCACACGATCTTTACCCATATGCTTCTCACAGAAATGACAATATTTGCCTCCTAAATATAATTTTTTTAAAATCATTAATGGTATCATTGGAATTGTATTTTTGTATATATCAGAAACAGAGTTTGCATCATTCATTAGCATTTTCACAAATATGCTAGACATTGTTTCCTTGATTAGTTACTGGAGGTTTGTAATAATTATTTCCATGTTTGATATAATAACAAAAACTTGTTCGTTCATGTTTTTCATATATTTTTTGTATACGAACTCTCAGGATTTAGTTCACAAGCATTTATTATTTTAAAATAAGCATTCGAAATATGCATGTAGAGCAAATGTAACCCTAAATAATTTTTGTACGTCTCGAATTTTAATTTATTATTCCACAGACGTTGCAGACTTGCTCTTACAGCGTCATTGTCTCTGCGATCTTCTTTCTGTACATTTAATTTGCTTTCAGAACTTAAATTTTGTAAACATCACAAATATATTTTTATTTGTACTATTTGAAAACTGTTTTCCAGTAAATCTAGAAAG
Source organism: Medauroidea extradentata (assembly GCA_003012365.1). Taxonomy (NCBI): domain Eukaryota; kingdom Metazoa; phylum Arthropoda; class Insecta; order Phasmatodea; family Phasmatidae; genus Medauroidea; species Medauroidea extradentata. Next base: position 96,357 of record PNEQ01094831.1, read on the forward strand.
ACTTTTCATCCAAAAATAGTGATAATTTATTTCACTTTAAATGTATAGTAGACTAACATCTTCGTCAATTTCAATTTTGTTATTTACAACGGATAAAATATACACTCTATTTTGTTTTGATTTTATTTTATTTTATTTATTTGTTTATTTATTTATTTATTTTTTTTTTTCAGTTTCCTTTCCTTCGTACGCGTAGATGGTTATCGATGTTCCCGTTCTTTTCTCAAATGTTGGGATTTTATCCAACCTCATCGGAAATTCCAAACCTACAAACGTGTAATTAAATTCGTGTTCATATTTTTCATACGTCTGACTCTCTGCGTGTTTCTTTCTACTGGGTGTAGTGCAGACAAAATAGACAGTAAGAAACATTTTTTATTATTATTTTCATCATGTATAACTACTTGCTTATCTTTAATTTTTGTGGTACATCAACATATTAACTGCCTTTTAACGCATGATATTTATTTAATCTTAACTCTAGCTCAAATATTTCTTTTAACGTCCATTGAGTTCCTTCTGCTTCAAATATTTTCAATTCAGCTAGCATTTTATATTTACTTCACTCATGATATTCATATAATATATTGGTTTTTAAATAATAGTAACATTTTTAGTTTTAAAAGCTGCGTCGTGATATTCTTCTCCATTATTTGGTCACCTTTTATATTGAACTAGCAGTCCCCCGCGGCTTTGTTCGCGAGTATTATTCGTAACTGATAATATTTACTTTAATTTATAAACCTCTTTGTACACAAGATTGGTACTTCAGTCATCAAGTATTAGAATGTCCAAGCGGCTAGTTGAACTAACTCTGCAGCAGGATAAGTAGCTATAACTGTCCACGCGAAAATTAGTCTTAAGTTTGTCCCTGCCACTAACAGCGACTTCGCCTGGGCCTTAATTAAAGCCCTGCCTATTTGACGTTGTGGGGTAATTACAGACACCTAAGGTAAGAGGTTAATCGAATGAGAAACATCTGTTTACCCTGTGCACAACCATTGGTGACGGTGCCCTCAATTATATATTTTCAAAACATTCACTTTAACTTTATTGACATTACAAAGTTTCAGAGGGTAAAGGTTTCGCGGAAACGTATTTGGTGCCCCAAACCTGAGATTAGTGAGATGATATATCGTCGGTTTACTGCCAAAAATGGCAAAGTCAAAATGAGATAAAATTATAAAATGCTAGGAATATGTACATGTTGTTCACGAACAATTGCCCAAGTTTAAAGTCTATTAGTAGTTTCGTACTGTTATGTCACAGTATAGTAACATACTACATTTTTGTTAATATCTACAATTTAATACTGTTTTTAAACGAAATAGCATTTATGACAATCACTTTTGGCAGTATACCGACGATATGTCAGCTGATATTGTAGAGGAACCTAAGTGGAAAGCAAACTGCAATTTTACCCCTTTTAAAGACTACATGTAAATTGCACTAATTCGATCTGCCTTGTAGTTTTTGTGTGTCAGAATTGAACGTTCGCACGCCGCTTTTAACGGAATTCGAGCCCAGAACCTGCCGGAATTTAGACCTGAGTAACAAACAACTGCGTCACGTAACGTCGAAATAATTCATGAAAATAAAATTTATTGAAAAAAAAAATATATCTGTGTCCTGGGCTCATAGAGGTTGTACAACACCACGTCTCGATAGGTTACTGTAGTGAAACTCCTGTATAAGTTGTTTCTCGCTGCTCGTTCCTGCTTTTCGGATCGTCTGCCTTGATTATTGACCAACTAAGTTTTATTATTAATAATCACGTTTCTTATAAAGAAAAAAAATTACGTACATATTTTTTTAAATATTTACGTAAGCATCACTCTGACGCGAACAACACCTCAATATCGCTACCGGTTAGATAGCTATCGTGGGTTGATGGAAAACTAATTTTGTGCTTTTTCACCCTTTTGGGTGTCGAATTTCGAAATATTTTAAATTTACAGCTTAGACATTTGTATAAGTATCCAACTGAAGTGTAAATCACATCGCTAGCCCGTTCAGTCGAATCAAAATCGATCATTCATAAAAAAAAACATATCAGCCCTGCAAAGTATTGAGGAATCGAATTTCGAAAAATCTGAAAACCGTTTTGCGATAATTTCTGTAATCATCATTTTGAAGAAAAAATTAATTGTATATCTCGACTGGCTCGATAGATATAGAAGATTTATCTAAAACACGTTCAAGGTCTTTTCACCACTTAAGAGAGCAAATTCCGAAAAACCTTTGAATCACGTTTTAGAATACTGTATTGATATCTCGTGGACGTAAAAAACACAACATTAGCTCGCTGGGTTCAAGATATATCGACGATTAATTGAAAACGCTTTTAACCACTTTTCACCCTCTTTCACCACTTTTCACCCCCTTTCACGTCCTTAGGTGGCGAATTTCGAAAATTCCTGAAATTGCTTTTTAGGTATTTGAGTAAGCATCAATCCTAAACAAAAATCACGTTGCTATATAAAAAAACTGTGGGATCGATATATATCGAATATGAGTCGAAAACTCGTATTACCCTATTTTTAACCAGTTTAGGGCTGAATTCGGAAAATATATTTTAAAAGGTACTTGGGATATTTACAAAAGCACCAATTTAAAGCAAAGAGCACTTCGATATCTCGATTGATTCGATAGATATGAAAGAATAATCGAAAACACATTTCATGTATTATCGCCCCATTAAATTAAGAATTTCGAAACGATTTTGAGTTCTGTCATAGACATTTGTAAAAGTAACCAATTAAAGTTAAAATCACGACGATAGCCAATTGTGTTTCAAAGATAAAGACAATTCATTAAAATCACATTTTGCCCCTTTTTATTGCCTGGGGGTCGAATTTCAAAAAAAACCTAAAACTAATTTTTGTGTATTTACGTAAGCTATATTTTGAAGTGAATATCAACTCTCTATCCCGAAGGGTTCGATAGATATCGATAGTTGATTGGAAACACATTTAAGGTCTTTTCAGCCCCTTAAAAGTTGAACTTCGAAAAATCCTTAAATTGGCTAATATGCATTCTTACGAGTGTCCTATTTAAGTAAAAATCACCATGATTGGCCGTCGGATTCGAGCTCTATCGACGTTTCTTCGGAAACACATTACACCCCTTTTCACCCCCTTAGAGGTCGAATTTCGAAAAATCCCTTCTTATTGCTCGCCTACGACCTGAAGAGAACCCCCACAAAAAATTTCACGATTCTAGGTCCAGTGGTTTGGGATGCAGTTTGATATGTCAGTCAGTCAATCAGTCAGCTTTAATTTTTATATATAGAGATTGATAAATGGAAGTATACTTTTAAATTATTTCGCTCTAGTTGTTCTTATATTTTGTTTATTAGAATTTGTTTTATAACATTAAGAAATATTTTGGATCTATTTAACCAATTATACTAAGAATACCATAAGTTTTCAATCTATTTTAAATTTCTGTTTAGTTTTAATATACTTCATAATAATAATTTACTGTATCACTTTTCTTCTCATTCATTTGCCGTATCTTAATTTTTTACCCCTTTCATGTTAGTTTTTGTGATTCATTATAAGTAATTCCACAAACTTCGCAATTTGACATAACCTTTTCGCGTTATTTTTTTAAAATTATTTTTAGTTAATGGGTTAGCCCTTTAGGTATTCTGCTTTTTAAACAACTTTTAGTTGCTGATAATTTATACTCAATTGTGCAAATATCGCCAAAAGTTTTCATATTTTTATTTTTATTATTTTGTTTTTTAGTTGTTTAATGCTTTTCTTTGCGTGATGGTGTTTAATAAGAAATGTTTCCGGCAACTTCATTTGCGGGGTTTTGAATTTAATGCGATAGTATTTCTGAAACAAAAAGATTTGAAGATTTTTGGCAAAATTATGTTAAGGGTCATTAAAGTGCGTTTTATAAATATTTTGAAAAGAAAAACTTGTCCCAAAATTTTTTTTGTGTACCCCGATCTGCCTGTGTATCCCATTTTGACACCCATCTCCCCCAAATTATAATTTGGTTTTTTGGTAGAAGCCTTCGTAGGCACACACACAAATTACCAAAATTGTTTCATGAAGTTACCTTTTTTTTGGGTACCCCATTCTGCACCTATTCCCCATTTTACCCCCTCCCACCAAATTATTTTTTTTTCGGCTGAAAACTTCGCGGACGCATGCACAACTCGCCAAAGTTTTTTGATTTTCTCCTCTAAGTTTTTGGGTGTCACGCTACTCCGTTTTGCCCCCCCCCCCCCCCGGCTCACACCGCAAAAAAAAAATAGTAAAAACCTTCGCGGGCACACGCGAAACATAGGCCCTAAAAAAAGTTAATTTGTTCACTACATTATTTGCTATCCTATTCTGCCACTCTACCACTTTTTGCCTCCCCACACCAACTTTTCGAAGAAATTTCATAGTATAGAACCACAAGGAAAACGAACAAGCAAAGTAATCTTTATACTCTACTAGCAGTCCCCCGCGGCTTTGCTCGCGAGTATTATTCGTAACTGATAATATTTACTTTAATTGAAAAACCTCTTTGTACACTAGATTGGTACTTCAGTCATCAAGTGTTAGAATGTCCAAGCGGCTAGTTGAACTAATTCTGCAGAAGGATAAGTAGCTATAGCTGTCCACGCGAAAAGCAGTCTTAAGTTTGTCCCTGCACTTAACAGCGACTTCGCCTGGGCCTTATTTATAGCCCTGCCTATTTGACGTTGTGGGGTAATTACAGACACCTAAGGTAAGAGGTTAATCGAATGAGAAACATCTGTTTACCCTGTGCACAACCGTTGGTGACGGTGCCCTCAATTATATATTTTCAAAATATTCACTTTAACTTTATTGACATTACAAAGTTTCAGAGGGTAAAGGTTTCACAGAAAATTATTTGGTGCCCCAAACCTGAGATTAGTGAGATTATATATCGTCGGTTTACTACCAAAAGTAACAAAGTCAAAATGAGATAAAATTATAAAAATGCTAAGAATATGTATATGTTGTTCACGAACAATTGCCCAAGTTTAAAGTCTATTCGTCGTTTCGTACTGTTGTATCACAGTATAGTAACATACCACATTTTTGTTAATATCTACAATTTAATGCTGTTTTTAAACGAAATAGCATTTATGACTCAATCATTTTTGGCAGTATACCGCCGATATGTCAGGTGATATTGTAGAGGAACCTAAGTGGAAAGCGAACTGCAATTTTACCCCTTTTAAAGACTACATATAAATTGCACTAATTCGATCTGCCTTGTAGTTTTTGTGTGTCAGAATTGAACGTTCGCAAGCAGCTTTTAACGGAATTCAAGCCCAGAACCTCCCGGAATTTAGACCTGAGTGACAAACAACTGCGTCACGTAACGTCGAAATAATTCATGAAAATAAAATTTATTTAAAAAAAAATTAATTATTTGTGTCCTGGGCTCATAGAGGTTGTACAACACCACGTCTCGATAGGTTACTGTAGTGAAACTCCTGTATAAGTTGTTTCTCACTGCTCGTTTCTGCTTTTCGGATCGTCTGCCTTGATTATTGACCAACTAAGTTTTATTATTAATAATCACGTTTCTTATAAAAAAATTACATACATATATTTTTTTAAATATTTACGTAAGCATCACTCTGACGCGAACAAGACCTCAATATCGCTACTGGTTAGATAGATATCGTGGGTTGATGGAAAACCAATTTTGTGCTTTTTCACCCTTTTGGGTGTCGAATTTCGAAATATTTTAATTTTACATCTTATACATTTGTATAAGTATCCAATTGAAGTGTAAATCACATCGCTAGCCCGTTCAGTCGAATCAAAATCGATCATTCACAAAAAAAAAACACATATCACCCCTGCACAGTATTGAGAAATCGAATTTCGAAAAATCTGAAAACCGTTTTGCGATAATTTCTGTAATCATCATCCTGAAGCAAAAATTAATTTTATATCTCAACGAGTTCGATAGATATCGAGGATTTATCTAAAACACGTTCAAGGTCTTTTCACCACTTAAGAGAGTAAATTTCGAAAAACCCTTGATTCACGTTTTAGAATACTTTATTGGTATTTCGTGGACGTAAAAAACACAACATTAGCCCGCTATGTTCAAGATATATCGACGATTAATTGAAAACGCTTTTCACCACTTTTTACGTCCTTAGGTGGCGAATGTCGAAAATTCCTGAAATTACTTTTTAGGTATTTGAGTAAGCATCAATCCTAAACAAAAATCACGTCTCTATATAAAAAAACTATGGGATCGATATATATCGAATGTGAGTCGAAAACTCATATTACCCCTTTTTTAACCAGTTTAGGGCCGAATTCGGAAAATATATTTTAAATTATATTTGGGATATTTACAAAAGCACCAATTTAAAGCAAAGAGTACTTCGATGTCTCGATTGATTCGATAGATATGTAAGGATAATCGAAAACACATTTCACGTATTTTCACCCCTTTAAATAAAGAATTTCGAAACAATTTTGAGTCCTGTCATATACATTTGTAAAAGTAACGAATTAAAGTTAAAATCACGACGGTAGCCAATTGTGTTTCAAAGATTCAGACGATTCATTAAAAACACATTTTGCCCCCTTATAATTGCCTGGGGGTCGAATTTCGAAAAAAAACCTAAAACTCCTTTTTGGGTATTTACGTAAGCAATATTTTGAAGCGAATATCAACTCTCTATCCCGAAGGGTTCGATAGATATCGATAGTTGATTGGAAACACATTTAAGGTCTTTTCAGCCCCTTAAAAGTTGAACTTCGAAAAATCCTTAAATTGGCTAGTATGCATTTTTACGAGTGTCCTATTAAAGTAAAAATCACCATGATTGGCCGTCGGGTTCGAGCTCTATCGACGTTTCTTCGGAAACACATTTCACCCCTTTTCACCCCCTTAGAGGTCGAATTTCGAAAAATCCCTTCTTAGTGCTCGCCTACGACCTGAAGGGAACCCCCACAAAAAATTTCACGATTCTAGGTTCAGTGGTTTGGGCTGCAGCTTGATATGTCAGTCAGTTAGTCAGTCAGTCAGTCAGTCAGTCAATCAGTCAGCTTTCATTTTTATATATAGAGATAAGCTAGCAGTCCGACCGTGGCATTCCCCGCGTTTATTACCCCCATTAGCGTGTATGTATTTATGAAGCACCTTTGTGTTCAAGATTAGTAGCTCGGCCATCAAATGTTAAAATAACCAAGCTGCAGTGTGAACTTACTCTACAGCAGGCTAAGTAACTATAGCTAAAAACTGTCCTAAGTATTTCAATGCCATACACAATTACTGTCCTGGACCTTATTTATAGTCGGAGAAAAATAGACGAATATGAGAGAGTATTCAGATGGTATAAGTAGTATACGTGGTATGACGACTCATTTACCTCGAGCACGACAATTGATGACTGTGTCTTCAATACGTTATCTTCGAAAGTTCAATAAAAACAAATACAATTTTCCGTCACTGGGCAAATAGAGGTTGTATACCCGAATGTAACGATATGATTGCAGAATATTAAATTCCCTATAAAATACTTCTCATGGCTCTACTTGCTTCTTCGGATCGTCTGCTTTGAAAGGTTCCCACCTCCCCGGGTACTTGAGAGTTATTTTCTCAGTATTAAAAATTTGATAATTATTTTTCGTATTTACATAAGCATAATTCTGAAGCCAAAAATATCTCAATGTCTCAACTGGTTAGGTAGATATAACGAGGTAAATGAAAGCAATTTTTACGTCATTTCACCTCTTCAGTTATCGAATTTTGCACAATCTTACCATCACAGGTTAAACATTTGTATAAGTATCGAAAATGAGGTACAAATCACGACGATAACCCGTTGAGTCAAAGCGTAACCGATGATTTTTTTTTAAATTTCTTTACAGTCCTAAGAGTTCGGATTTTGAAAATTTCTGGAATCTGTTTACGGATATATGTATTCATCACTATAAAACGAAAAGCCACGGTGTGCTTCGATGGGTTCGATAGCACTCGTGAATGTACGTAAAACATACTAAATGTGTTTTCAACCCCATAGGATTCGAATTTCGGAATATATATATTTTTTTTGTAGACAATTAAGGAGTCTCATTTAAGTGGGAATCGTCGTGACGATAGTTCGTTGATTTAAAAATACTTAGACGATTAATTGAAAACACCCGTCAATCCAATTTACTACTTTTCAACTCCTTAAGTGTAATATTTCGAGAAATCATTAACTACATTTAAATTATTTAAGTAAGCATTTATCTTAAGAAAAAATTGCGTCAATATCTGAAAATTAAGTGAGATCGCTATATATCTATCGCGAAACGAAAATATATTTTACCTCTTTTTACATCTTTAGAGTCGAATTCGAAAAATATCCTGAAACATATTTTCAGTATTTACTTTAGCATCAGCCTGAAGAAAACAGAACTTCGATATCTCGACTGGATCTATAATTATGGAAGAATAATTGAAAACACATTTAATGTCTTTTCACCCCCTATTTAAAATTTTTGAAACGTCTTGAAGTCCTGTGACATATAATTGTACACATGTAAAAATTCATAACGGTAGCCCATTGCGTTCGAGCTGCACAGACGATTAATAAAAAAACATTTCCCCTCTTTTCACCCTTTGGAGAGACGAATTTCGAAAAATCGAATAACTTCTTATTGAGTATTCACATTAGCATTATCTTGAAGTAAAAAGTAACACTATATCCCAAAGTGTTCGATAGATATCGATAATTAATCGAAAACACATTTAAGGTCTTTTCACCCTCTTAAAGGATGAATTTTGAAAATCCTTTTGTCTTTTATACACAGATATTATACGTTTCACATTTAATTTGTTTCTCTCTCGGGTTATTTTACTTTGCAAAAATGTTTCCTTTAAATTTAAACTCATTACAAGCGTTATAGAAAAGATTGTTTGGATATTTTCGCCTCTTTAAGGTTTTGTGGTCACCACTCATGTCTATGTTAACTTAAGAGAGAAAAAATGCAATATCTATATGACTTTTTCTTTGTGGTTAGAGAAGTATCAAAAATCTTACACTCTTTATCTCGGTCTACAACGGAAGCTAGGAGATAACTGCGTGCTGTGTTTTTCCTTGTCGAACTAACGAACCATAGGATTGCGTCTGCAGAGGTGATTTACCTTCAATAAACGAAAAAATAAGTTTTTTTACGTATTTATTTATTGTGCATGATTGAAATATAAAATAATTCTGTTTTATTTTTTTTTTTAAGTCATAAATGGAACAAGTGGTATAAATCTTGGTTAGTCATTATGCTAATAATAATTTTCATTTTGTTAAATGTTTTGTTCGGGAAGAAAAAGTTTATTTCAACATCACAATAGCTGTGAATAAAAACGATATCAAATTAAAAATTTGGGAAGATGCAAAATTTTAGTAATTTGACATGGATTTTTGTGGATGTAGGGTTTCAAATCCACACGAAAATACTCACGAATTCTAAAAAGAATTTCGTAATAGATATTACCATTGGGCATTGAAATTGATCGAAAAACACTTTATATGTTTTAAGTAATTATTATTTTTTTAAATAAAAAATGCAATGGAAGCCTCACAGAAATACTTAACAAAGTTAATGAGTTTAATAAACATTCCGATCTTACAATAGGTAAAACATATCTAATAAATAATGTTGAAATCACATAAACACGGTTTGGATAAAAAAAAAATTCGGAAAATTTTGAAGTAGTATAACCAGACCGATATGTTCGAAAATTCACTGATCAAGATTTACAACATGCAAACAGTGGACTAATAGGCTTTGTTAAAAATGGAAGGAAAGATTGTGGTAATAAACATACGCAATCTATTTATTTCATTAAAATGTAATTATTTTGGTTCACCAATGTTATTTATAATTTAATTGCCACTTTGAATGTAAAATTGTTATTCTGTTATTAATTATTTATGTTTTAACAACATTTTCATAGTTTTGCGATGATTTTATTTTAAAAAACTGAATTAGAAATTGTGGAAAGTACCTCAACTTTCGATAATTTTTACGAATCATTATTTTTGATCGTGGGAATTGTTCACTGGACTCGAACATACATATACAGTCACTACTAATAGGAATACCTATTTCCGTTGTAAAATTTTAAGGTACAAACAGTTACGGCAGGAACTGTCTTCAGAATTTAAAATCTTAACCAATTTGGTATTTTTCTAAAATTTATCGTCAGGTCTACTATTTTTTCATCTTTTTGTCTGTTTTGCGTCTTGCCTGTGTTTACATCCATTCGTGTCTCTCGTTATTTGTATTGTCGTCGTCGTCGTTAATCCAATTGGAGCAGTTTTCACACACACCATTTTTGTTGGTTTTTATTATTTTGCTTGTTTTTTTGTGTCGTCTTTCTAAGGTTGACTACATTCCACTTAGGAATTAATTTTGTGTTGTTTTTATCTGTTTTTTTTTGTCTCGTGTCGTCGTCTTGGATATGACTAAATTCTTTTAAGGAATTATCAGTGTTTTTGTGAGTTGACTTTCAGCTTACTGGCTTTTCTTCCTTTGTTTTTTGTTTCATTGTGGTTTTTTCTGCAATACGGCAACATTCGCCCGCAATGACGTATGTCCAATAAAACTGTTATGTTCAAATTAAGAACCTATTGCTGGAATCGTTCAAAGATCACAGTATATCTATTGCCGTTGGAAAATTTATGATACGAAAGTATGACAATTTCCGCAAATCATTTGTCAATACGAAAAGTGTGCTTTTCACTACATTAACTTAATTTTTTTTTTTTTTTAATTTTTAATTCAATATGGCAGACTACATGTAAAAACCAACAACAGCCGAGTAGCATAAATCGAAAACAAACTTGACAGTTGGGAAGTTATATACATAGTAGTGGGTTAGTAAGTAGGCCTAGATTTTGTTGATTTGTAAGTAAAAATTAATAGTTATAATTTATTTTAAGCGGAGGGTGATTGTAAAGAAAATCGAGTTTGTTGTACTAATAAAACATACGTGTACGTTTTTTTGACACATTTTTTGTTTTGTAAGTTAATGAAATGTGCTTAACAAGAAAGTGCTTGGTTTACCAACCTTCGCATATTTTATTAGGCTTATGTCAGTATAGACATTAGCTTAAGAAACAGACCGAGATTTGTTCTCTGACTTGACACGGGTGCAAGATGGTAGATTAATGCAGATGTCACCCAGTCGAATTCTCAAAGAATTCGTCAGATGTGCCTATGTTAGTGGCCAAGCTGAAATGTAAGCATCTTGACTGAAAGGATTCACGTCTGTAATGACAACGAAAGAGATGTAAGCAGAGAAGTGAGCACGAGCAATAAATAACAAAGGAGGCGGGAAAAGGAGCCGGAAATAGGAACGTTTGTCGTCGCACCCGACCGGCCAAACAAACCATCTTGCCTTGCAGTTGGCGGCTGTCAAACACGACGAGATATTCCGAGGCGAGAAGAGTCTAAGCCTCTCACAATCCCTTGTAAACTTCCTGCCTTTCACGTGTGCAGCATGAAACTGCTGCTGTGACACTCTTGAAAAAATATCCTACCTCTCTATCTCTCAACTGAATTGGTCATTTGAGAAATCCCACAGGTCCACTTTTTTTAAATTGACTTTTAAAACCAAAATGTATTTCTGTGATTTTAAATTACATATGTAGTATCTTAGCATTACTTCTTGTAAAACAACAACGTAAGCCAATGCCAATTTTAACATAATGTTGCGCTCATGGACTATTATATGACAAATTCCCAGCTTCAATATTAATTTATATAAAACTTTTTTCTTACTATATAAGTAGTGCTATTGTGACATCTTCAATATTTTATTAATTCAAAATTCTTAATTAAGATGTTGGTAATTATTTAAATCTTTTCAGCAAACTACGTTGCTTTTATATATATATATATATATATATATATATATATATATATATATATATATATATATAATGTTAGTAGCAAAATGTCCAAATCAAAAGAAGTTTGTGTATTCAAGGTCAAGGTTAACAACGTCATTATGTCACTTTAGTTGTATTGTTCCTCCTGTTGACAGTTATAAATATCCAGGCAAAGTATACACTTTTATTTTACTGGCGTTCTTCTGTCTTTTTTAAGAGATTTATATTGTTTTATTCTAATTTTTCGACGAAGAAAGCGTCATAATTCTCGTTATATATAATCTAGTAAAAAGAGTCATGTAAACTAACGCTGAAGCATTTTTTCTTTGCGAAAAATTCAAGTAATGACGCCAAGTAAGACAATGAAAATATATAGCATTGATTTACTGATCTGAGCTATATTTATAAAATTCATTCTCTATTTTATTTTTTCTTGTCTCTACTGTACGTATAACAAGTAATTTATTGTATTTCCCCATACGTTAATAAATGCCAGACACTAATTTAAACAGTGCAATGTGTTAACATAATTATTTAATTAGACGTGAACCATTATTTTTCTGTGTGTAAGCTTCAAGTAAAGCATTACGTTTTTTGCTAGTATAGTTGTCTTTGGATTGATCAATTTCTTTGAGTTAATCCTTGAGTTTCTCTGTTCAAACAAATAATAGTCATTGCCATTACTGGGAAACATATGTTTATAAAACCTGCATACTTGTTTATCACAATCCTCAGAAGGTCGAAGGTGAACAACAATAAACACATGCTTGTTACAGATTGATTGTATGCCACAGTAATTATTAATCGTATTTTATAAGCAGCTTAAGTCAACGATGAATATGTATTATTTATGTATTAAATCCACTGACAATCCTTCAATTAAATCGGGATCTGTGAAAATTAAATTCTTGGAATGTAAACATAGTAATGGATGGTTCTCATCAAGTGATTTCTCTTCAACAGACATTTCCTCGCTGCTGAAAATGAGTAACAAAATTTTCAGTGTTCAATAGGGAAAAATTCCTATTTTTTATTATATTTACATTTAAAAGTTAATTTAATTTAATGATCAACTGTACCATCAATATTTTCTTTGCATCCGTAGAGCGCGAGAAAAAACACAAATAAAAAGATAAGTTTTTATTTTTGCACGGTAAAAATGTTGATGTCTCTGCGACGTCACGATACTGCATATTTTATTGTATGTAACAAATAAACTACAGCAACATACGTTCAGGATGTGACATTGTATTAAATAAAGTAGTTTATGCTGTAAACGCGGGTATGGCTGGGCAAAGAATATAAATGGTGTAGTAGTTCCTGTGCGCAGCAATAAAATTCAATTTATCCCAAATAAAATCTTTACTATTGAGCCGTCTGACAAATGAAGGCGGACTGCATGGTTTAAGCTCAATAAGAGACCTAAGAGTCTGCTACTGACGTCAAAAATACAGTTTATGCATGTAATAATTATCTCTATGTATTGTGTACAATGTAACACGGTTAGCATAAAATAAATTAATTTCTTTTACGTTGAAAGTTGCAATCAATAGCTTGCAGTTTGCGACGAAACCCGGTGCAGGCTGCTACTTTCACAGCCGTTTACGAGAAATATAACAACTATTGGGAGAGAAAAAAAATTAAATAAAACAATTTGATTGCTATATTATCTTCCCAACTCACGCTACGAGGACGCTCGATCACCAGTCTGTAAGAGACAGGTTTGGTTAACGCATTCAAGCTATTACCTCGGTAGGTTCACTTATTGAACACATGCGAACTTCATTCGGATGAATTTTTAAACCTAAACTCATGGTTCTAAACCGGATATGAAACACTAAAATAATTCGTAGTAAATTGTTACTCCGAAATTTTAATTAAATTTACATAAACTTAACGCTTTCACTAAAACGTCGTAATGTTTGAGACCTACCTTACTGTTTTCGCTTCTCTAAAATTATCACCAGCAAAATCTTCGTTATTAACTAAACAATTCTGCAGCCGTGCATGCCTTAGGGCCGGTTTCACCAACCAAGTTTAAGCGATTTAATCTAGATTAATCGGCACTTCATCTCGATTATACATGTTTTGGGTTTCACCAAGCAGTTAAACTCGATTTTCTCGTCTTAAGCGAGATTAAATTTAACTGCTCGATTTTGGCCGGGTAACGTCACTAATCTCGCTTAAGTTCATTATAAAATGGCGTGTGCACTGTATAATTTGGTATTTGAAGACAGTACAGACGATGAAGACTTTATTCCTGTGTATCTGCCTCGTCGGATTGGAGGAAGAAATCATTATTTTGATGAGTATGTTGATACAGACTTCCAAATACATTTCCGCTTGTCAAAACAATCGGTCCATTCACTTTTATTGATACATACACCACCATTATAGATGTCACAGTGGTCTAAAGGTTGCCGACCCCCCCCCCCCCCGTGGCTCAGTTGGTTGAGCGGCCGACTTTGGTGCGGGGGGGGGGGGCTCTGGGTTCGATTCCCAGGTCTAGCTGGGTGTAAATTTGTGTTTGTCCATTTGGGTCTCAAAAATTGTCACCATACAAATTGTCTCACGAAAGGTACTGGGGTCACTCAAATTAAGTCACATTAAAGAGGGGCATGTTTGGTGCAGTGATGATGCGGAAACTTCCGCATCGCCACTGCACCAAACATTTTAAAATAATAAAAAAAGAGGTAAGATGCGTAGATTCTACGAGCGGGGAGAGTGGTTCAATGCTTACCACCTCCAAACTTTTTTATTTTCAAAACAGTTTAATGTAAACGTCCTTTATTCAAAAGTTATTTGATAAATAATTTTAGTGTTATTTATGAAGTGCAGTGAGCATTAAATTTTTTTTTCCTTGTTGAAAGTACAACTACAAGGCTATTCCTTCTAATTTTACAAACATATACTTTGTATTTTATTACGACAACCAGCGTAGTTTTATAAGGAATTTCTTTGGCAACTGGGTTTCATAAGATTTTCTTTGTAAAAGTACAAAAAAAATTTTTTACAGTGTATGACGTTCTGTTTCACGTCTGTTATTTTCAGGTTAACAAGATATACAGACGAGAAAATAACAAAACAATTGTGTGTCGATAAACATCTGCCTTTACAGCAATAAAATTATGTAAATTATATTTGCTGGATCATCTTCCCCTGGTCTTTCTTTCTGGCTTTGCTCCAAATTTATCCAGGAGTACCTAGCCTCCTAGCTGTATCCCCTTCCCTAGATAGTATGATGCAAACACTCCCTCCTTCCCCTAAAGAATGCTGTAACAAAGTTTCCAAAAGAAATAATTCACAAACTCACATTTGGCTATTTCCGACTAGTGTTCGGGTATTTCCGACACAATTAAGGCAACTCAGCCCACACTACCCATCGTGCAGCCAAGTTTAACTAATCTCTAGTAACATAAACTCGCTGTGTTGTTGGTGGAACACACCTGCAACTTAAACTCAGGTTTAGCTCTTCATCGAGTTTTGTTAATCTCGCTTTGTGGCAAAGTTAAACTTCGCTGGTAAAACTGGCCCTTAGCAACGGACGAATTTCCCAAGCTAGCTTATTCGTAACCGGGTTAATTCAATTTTATCAATTTTTAAAGTCAGAGTAAAATGGCGGGCGGCGGCTAACCAAAACAAATACTACTACCTAATACATGTGTTAGCCAATAACAACGTGTTTTCAATGTTTACAGCGACGTTTGAAAATGTAGCATTTTTAAAGCTCGATAATTTGAATGTTAATATGCTCATTGAACTATTACCTTAACTGGCAGCATTTGGTCCCGAAATGATTCGGAAGAATCATATGAACAATAAATACTTTTCTAAGCACCTTCCCTATTCCATATCGTTACGATATATGTCTGTTCATCCGACTGCAGTTCGCCGTAAACTAAACCGGACAGTGCGTATATACGCCACCATGCTGTTGACTGGAATGTGGACCGGATCTTCATTTACAACCGCAACTGTCACTGGCGCGCCTCGTGCTAGTGCGTACGAAGACGTGGTTTCTTATCTTTCACAGCACATTCAGTCCCTTCCGGTTAACCGTGTGGTGCGCCGCACTGCGAAACGCCGCTCAATGCTTACGGGCCCTGAATAGCTTTGCCGGTGATGTACTTGTAAAACGGAGCGACATAACAACTGCGCATTTCGAAGGTTTTCCCGCAGTTCAACTGTACCATGCAACGACACATCAGCAATTCCATTCTAGAGATCTTAGCTTATCATATATCAGCGAGTATCGAGATTCTGACCGCAGTACTAAAAATATAGCTGTTGTGCTAGGCGACACGTGAACACATCCTTCAGACTGATGTAAAGGCAGCGTCTATCAGAGGTGCTAGCAATTTAGCAACTGAAACGCTCAGCAACAAATTAACACTTCCTCATATCTTTTTCCACGGCAGCGAATATCGAGATTTTCCTACAGTGCTAACAATACAGATGTACCATGCAGCAGAATCTGTTGTTAATTTAGCACATTTCGAGACGCGGTACGTTGTTTAGCAAATTTTTAGTTTAATGTTTAATGCTTTTCATCTAATAATAAGAATATCAATATTTTAACAGAGGGTACATGAGATGCGGGTAGTTTTTATTGCCTGCCCTGAAGCAGCGAGCTGTGTGTAGTGTTTATTCACCGGCAATATGCAGATCAAGTTTAATAAAATGCGCGGATTGCGTTTGGTTAAAACCATTTCACACGATCAAATATTTATTGAATTCAATTAATTGAATAGCATATAGGTTCAAGAAACGTTATTCAATAAAGCTTGAAGGGACCACTTGAAAAGTTATAAGGCGATTTGTAAACAAATGATGTACCTATTTTACGATTATCTGCTATAACTTTGCACGACACAAAAATATTTGGTTTAGCTATTACAAAATTTCTTGTAATTTGTTATATATTATTAAAAAGAATTAATGCTTAGTTTTATTTTTAATATGGTTAAATTTACATACGGAACACAACTTATATGTAATTTGAGTTAATACTGTCAGAAAAACCTCTACTCCATTCTGAAATATTTAGATTCACGAATATTTCAAACATGTTCGGAACGAAAATCTTTGATGAAATTCACGGCATTCAATAAATTGAAAGACAAAATGGCCGCGGTTATGACGTCAACATGGTGTCACACGACTTTCAAGAGATTGAATTCAATAAATTTGATAGAAAATTGAAGCAAAATTTGAGCGTGTGAAAGTGCCATTATTGTGTTGGCGAGGATCAGTGATGAGAGTGACTTTTGCAGGTGTGAGAGGGATTAGTTACGACTTATTGGTGACGAGAAAAGCACAGTTAAGGTTTCTGCCGTTTCTGTGAGATGCGCGTGGCTTGTGCTGATTGTTTGGCTATAGTAGCACGGTTGTGTTTAAATGTCTGTCTGTGAAGTGCGATTGAAGAGTGACTTTTTCTTAGGAATAACCCAATGCTAATTACTGTTTTAGAGTTGCAAATTTCTAGTTCTTATCTGCTGGCGATAATAAAATCAAGTAGGTGTGTTAGCATATTATACATGTGCGTTTATGCATTTTGGTGTTATTGTTCGGGGAAAATGAGTGCTTGGCAGTTCGTTATCAGGCATTGGTTTAGCAACTATAAAAAAAATTTACTAATGGAGTTGTAGTTTGTATACATAAATAAGTAACTTATCTGAATAAAAAGTACAGATGAGGTAAGGTGTAGAATATGAGCATATCTTAAAAGGATGGTTCTCGATTGCTCTGTTTGAGACATGGACGAATATATATAAACTCTTTGTAATGGTTACAAGTGTGGAAAACTCCAAATAAAACATGCATTTCAAACGAACATAAATATGAATGAGTTGCTTTAAATGAACTATAAATCTGCGTGTCAATTAGTGATGCCTGAATGTTCTTCTTAGTTAAAAATTCATGAAAACATTATTTTTTAAGATAATTTTTTTTTAGAAAACTTAGTTGTTTTAGTTTTACATAGAAAAAAAATGACATTCTAATATATATCTTGTGATATCAGTACTAATATTTAGTAACCATTATACTTTTAAAGAATATTTCTATGGAAGTATTAAATATTTGGGAAACTCATTACAATTCATCATACATCTGACCTGCAGCAATTATAAGAACACAGGCATAATCGCCGGTTAGGTACAAACCTCAACATCGTATGAAACAAGTAGGACACCAATATACAAGTTATTATTCATACACCCCAGCTGCTTAGAACATTAGTGGAATGCATTTTCTTATCAACGGTGTTGTTATAAGTGAAAACGGGCTCAGAACATTTAGAGGTTTGTACTTATGCTTTGAAAGTTACAAGGTAATGATATACCAAATATTTTTGTAACTGATTCTATAGCAGTAATGAGTTTTCTTTCCGAAAACATTTTAGTCCAACTGCGAAAAAATTTAAGAGCAAATATTCTGTAATTTTGTGTAACGTTGAGATCAGTAGTAGATGTATCTCCTACGAAGTCCAAATAGTGTAATTGGCCGGTCAGAAAGGTTGCCACAAAAATAGCTCTGTGGGCGTGTGTACTTACTCTTGTAGCAGTGGTGTGGCCCACATTTACTTAAGAGACTCTAGATCACGTCTTGTTTGCTTGCAGGATGATAAGCAACCGATAAGTCACACAGCTGTGAAGAACACGTTTTCTACCACTTTTATGGCGCATCATGAATGGAACTCTTCAACAAATTGATGTGCTTCCATGTGTCACGGCCGTCGTGCGGCACAGCTGCCAGGACGGCAACTTGATATCCGAGGTGAACGGACTATACCTCACTACTTCTCGACGAACTTCTGAGGCCTGTGTTGGCGCAGTGACTTGGACGCTCGCCTCACACAAAGGAAATCCGGGTTCGATTTTCGGCAGAATCCAACCGGATTTCTGCATTAGACAATTTTTCCGGACGATACCATTGGTCGGCGGGTTTTCTCGGGGATCTACCATTTTCTACACCCCTCCATGTCGGTGCAGTTCCGTACTTACCTCATGTCGTCCCTCACCTATAATGTTGAAAACCTCGCCGTTAAGGAGATAGATATTAATTTTATATTTGCTGACTTGTAACTTCAGTGTGTATGACTTAATATAGTCATTCATTTCCAGTAGTAACATAAACCCTTATTTAAACAGGCTTTTTAAGCTTAAGCGAGCTTACTGTTATTTGTATTTACTGAAGTGAGATGAAATTCAGATAATAATTAGTTTATCTCCGACTACGATTACACAGATCAAAACAATAAAGATAACTTTCCTACTTAACTTTATTTTTCATATAATTAGGCCTAACATAGCAATATGATTTTAAAGAAATTTCTCGCTAAGCTAATACAGTGCTACTGTGGGTTTACTGCTCGAAATAATAATTATAAAGAAATTCTACATTTATTTGCATTTTTATTCTTTGCATTAACTAAATTATATTTCAAATCCCATTTCATAGTGCTGCAATTTGTGTTTCAATGTATGTAAGTAAATACATCAAATATATTTTAAAAATAATATCTGAAAGTGTAAATGTACGTAAGAACATTTTTCTTCTTGTTGTTTAGTGAATAATAACTTCTTCTGGTGGTTTATTGAACGTTAAATCGCAAATAAAAGACAACGAAGTGACTGTGTAGGTAGAAATTAAGGTTAATTCTACTATAGGTTAGAAAGATCAATGTTATAAGTTTGTCACAAGGAAAGTTTCTGCCGCTTGAGCGCTGGTATCGGTAATGGCTGCAAACTGACCAATCACAGAGCTTTCCTGAGTTTTAAGTTACATAAAGTTGATAATTTATAACGTGAAATCGGTTTATTTTCACTTTAAAATTATTTAAATGACTTCTGTCATTTCCAAGCCTATTTAAATTTAATTTTACTAGACTTTCGTATTTTCTGGTCCCTTAGCGATTGAAGCGAAACTAGCGGCAGAAATTTTCCGTGTGCCAAGCTCTCCCATAAGGAAACATATTTTCTTTCTAACTTGTAGCATAAATAACCTTAGTAGAAACTAAGAATCCATAAAAAAAGTAATGTATGGATCGGTAAGACAGTAGATTTGTGCATAGCATTATCAAAGGAACTGACAAAAAAAACTAAGAATATTTTAGACTGAGGGCCGTTTCTATAAACGGCTTTCGAATGACAACCAATTGCTCACCAATGCTTTCTCTATGGGGATAGCAGTTGGTTGTCATTCGAAAACCGTTTATAGATACGGCCCTGAAACTCCACAAAGCCAAAGAACAAAAGGCTATAGTCTGTACAATATAAGTTTGCCTGATTCTGACATCTCTCTTCTGAGAAGTGTGCTGTAAACATGATTGCACAGCCCCATGTTTTCCCGGAAATTTGGACAGTTTAATGGTCAACACAATACAGCTGCCAGGTATGTTTCTCAGAAGCGAAAGGTCAAAATCACGCAGTCTTATACTGTATAGACTATTAGACACTTTAGACTATTTCAGAATTCTGAACACATTCAGTGAAACGCACTGTCACAACAATATATTATTTACTGTTTTACACACATGTTACGAATGTATAAACGGCGCCGCCTGCTACACACTTAAATAATGCTTCCCAGCGTGTTCTTAAATACTTTTTTTACGAAACTATTCCACATGAGCGCATTGTGTCATTGTACGAAATGATAATTTCAAAACATTGCGTCAATTAGAAAAATCATTTCGGAGACCCTTAAAATGACTAAATACAGTTTTTTCGACTTGTTATGTCTGAAAAACTACTCACGGGATTCGTGTGAAACTACTCTAGAAAAATTGACTGGACTTTGTTGAACACTTTTCTGCAATACAAAGATAGGGTCACCGCTGAAATTGTCAGTCAGGCGAGTGATCTACGATGCCACCACACGCTAGAAGTGATACCACACCAACTGAGCCGGTGCACTCACACAAATACACGGCTTGTAGGCGGGAGCCTTAATAAAGTTCTGGCAGTGCATGACCGATATTGTCGAATGAGCAGTCCTGACGAGTAAAGGCCATCATCCTGCAGTGGGCAGTGGACTGGTTCGTAGATGACGTTAGGGAACTATTGCTCAGGGCCAGTTTTAAAGTTGATAGCCTCGGCGGCTGGGAGTAAATGAAAGTTGTATGAATTGATGGCCCTTGGTACGAGATGGGTGTGAAACACAGTAACAGACGATGAGAGGAATGAAGAGAGAGGGCCTACCTTCTTCCTGCGGCCGGCATTGTTGTCTTGATGAGGCTGACAGGCGGCGAGGTGAACGTCGGCGATGCCAAGCAGGCAGTCATCGCAGTGGCACTCGTCGGTCGAGCCGGACGACAGCGAGCTGGTAGAGTGAGAGGGCAACAGCACGGCCCGGTCCTGGTCCATCTTGGCCGCCAGCAGTTTCTTCATGAGAGGCGTGATTCCCCCTCGGCCCAACTCTGACGTCACGTCTGCGCGCGCAGCTGGCCCGGCCCTCCTCTGCACTCTGCTATCGGCGACAACACGCAGCTCATCTCTCGTCTCCTACTATTGCCTGCCAAACCCGCGCTTAGCTTCCTGCCGCACACGAACATGTATTACCGCAGCGCCGACAATTTTAGTTCCTACCATGTACTGGAATTGGATACTGAACAATACTTCTTCCATCTGAAGTCCATATACACCCAACAATGTTGAATCTTACATAAAAGTTTTAACAACTTCGGCATTAGACATCTTAAGGCGGCCGCCTAGCTGGTGCTCGGACTGTGTGCAGCGTTCTAAGTTTTTTTTCTTCAGGGACCAGTAAATGAGCGTACACAGTGTTTATCTACGAAAATAAAACACACTTTAGATATTTGAAGCCCTCGGGAGTGCCTAAAAACGACTTTTACAGAAGGTTGTTCTCAAAATAAATGTACCGGTTTCGTTCAAATTTGAGGTCTACATGTACAACGAACTTTGCTACAGTGACGCGTTTAATTGAATGTCACGGTCACCACTTAGTACCCCACAGTAAAACTTTACGACTTGGACACTGCGCGCGTGTTTACGACTTTGTCCGTAGAGACGATATCACAATACATGTGCCGGCCGGCGTCGCTCGCAGCGCCTATCGATTTTCGCCTCACACACACACAAACACACACTTTACCAGGCGCCGCCTAGCACGCGCTTCAAATCCGTTACAGCTTGTTCGTCTGACATAACTATTCCTGTTCTCATTGTGTCAGTGTATGTGAGAAAACACACTTGGAACAAGATCGTGTTTACTTCCCGCTCGTATTCACGATGTTTAATGTGGCAGCAGAACACGTAAAGCAAATAAATTTAAGTAGTTCTTCAAACACTACGTAGCGTACCATAGAATAGCGCGTTATTTTTAAGTTACGACCGTTTATCTACTTCGTACACAATGCGCTGTGGTGGTAAGTGGTAAGACCATTCGCTTCCGTGCCGATAGCCAGCGAGTATAGACACCGATATTCCGCTAATAAGTAACGTGATTGGCATTGCCGTTGGTCGTAGGGTATTCTCAGGTTGCTCCTGTTTTCTCCGACTTTCGCATTCCTTCACTTCTTCTGTATAGGGGCTGATTTCATGTCATCTGTTGGCTTCTACAAGCCGCCAGTTTTATTCCTACCACGAGAGCAGATCTAAAAACTGTTGAACAGTTTGTTAAAAATTGTTTTACCACGTAGCCTAATTTCTATTGACAAAAATTGCGTACAATTGGCTAATTATATCGTTAACGAGAATTTCACGATTGCATAATTAGCTGAAACCATAGTGTATGTTGTCTTAAAAAAATCAGTTAGCATAGTGTACGATGTTTTTAATAAAATAGTGCAACAGTTTATTGATACATACTTTCGTTTGTAAATAAAAATATAATTATCGTAGAAGTATTAGAAATTAAGGATTGCGGCCTTAAGAGTGCATGGTACATAAATAAACGCTGAAAACATCAATTGATTTGTACGCTTTTTTCGAAGCCAATATGGATAAAATACACAATGACAATCCTATATAATGGTATTTGCCAACTTTATGAGTTAATATTTATCCAAAATTACTAATTCGTTACGCGTGATCTCTTGCGCCGCAGTTAAATGCACGAGGTTCAGGCGTCAGAGATTGTGCCTCGAAGTTCGTAACACTGGAAACAATTTTTTTTAAACGCTCCCTAAAATTATTGTTTAGGATTGCTATTGTTGACTTTTCGCAAATTGGCTTCAAGAAAGCTACAGTTATATATTAATGCTTTTAGTGTTGAATTATGTACCACGCCATCTTAAGGGTGTGATACTTTTTTTCTTGGATATCTTTCACATACGCTATAATTTTACAACGTATGGGATCTTACGTAATTTCATGTACGAAATATTCTAAATAATTTGATCTCGTAAACCACGAATTCACATGCGTATATACATAACCTACCAAAATATAGCTATATTTGACCAGGAAACCGCGCGTCGCTACAATACAAGGATTCTCCTTGCACAGTTTCAACCCTGGCTATAATTACGGGAAGGGGTTGCAGTCTAACGCCAACCTTCAACATGGTGGTCGAGGGGTCAGACCTCTCGCCTCCCTCCAAGGCGATTCGGGTTCGATCCCCGGCGGGGTCGGTCCCCTGATTTTCGCACGTGGGAATCGTCCGCACGATGCCGTTGGTCGGCGAGTTTTCTCGAGGATCTCCTGTTACCCCCACCCGTTCATTCCAGCGTTGCTCCATACTCACTTCATGTCACTCCTCACCAGCGCTGAAGACCTCGATGTTAAGCGCTGACCAAAATCTCTCACTGTCTCTCACTCAGAGATGACCGAGGGATGAGACCCTACAGACTGAGCAGCGACGTAATGCAGGAGTGGGGGAAGTGGGAGCGCCCCGAGAAAATGACAACACCGCCACGTATAGAAATCTCATCTATTCACTCAACCTGTTCTCCTGGTACGTATATGCTTGTGATAGCGGTTAGGAGCACAGAAGTGCAACGTTGACAGTTTAACAGCGGCAGTAAGTGAGTTCGTAGTGCGGTAACATTGAAGGTGGCTGAGGTGGTTATGGAGGTTACCGAAATGAAAGGACAGTGGAAACTGCACCTCCTCTTGACATCCAGTAGGCCTGCGGCGTCATCACACACGAGTCTGAAATGTGAGATGTTGGGAGTGATTCCAGCCGAGCATTGATCAGGAACCACCTCGGTGGGATGCGACAAATACACTATCACGGCTTCCTAAACTGTCTGCTTGACCCACCTGACGCGCTGGTAGACGTCATGCAGCGCGATTTGTTGTTACGTTTAAAGACATGGAAAGGCAAGATGTTGAGCGAATGTCTGGAATACTCAATCGTTCATAAAATCTGAACTAGTCATAATTTTATGAGAATTTTTTGCTGAGTAGATACTTTACTAGCGGACGTCTGTTTATACAGCACATTATAATTCGTAAACTTCGGCGCAAGAGGTTTTGTGATAAAAAATTATTTTCAAATCAAAAGGCAAACATTTTTTAAATTAGGTTTCTGTACAGGCCCGGAGTTCATCTCATTAATAAGTTTTCCATTTTTATGGATTTTGTGGCTTCAAGTCCTTATTTTTCTGAAACCGTTTTTAAATTTTTACTCGAAAGCAAATCATACTACCGCGTAGTGCTGTAAGAACAGGCGTCCAGAAATAAATTATCTACTCAGCAATAAGTCTCATCGAATTATGATGAGTAGTCAGAATTTATCGACGACTGAGTATTCCAGTTTTTGCTCTACGTCTTGTCTCATCATACCCCGTAACGCAGATAGCGAACCTAACATACCACAACTTGTGTAACAGTTTCCATATATTTTTCAGCGATCTTAGGAGAAGTGTACCATTTTACTCGTCTTCTTATTCCCTACAACGTGACGAATAGCTTTAAACGATATTCAGGAATATCCTGTGAACATAAACTACGGTATACGAAATCCGCTACAGGGCTACTTACAACTTAACCACGGGTAGGGTTTATGAACGTATAGCGTTTATAGATGCAGAACCGGTAACAGAAAACAGTCATGAAAACTGCTCAGAAATTTGGCATCGTGTATGACTAATTTATCAACTCAAAATCTCCGACTTAGTCTGAAAATGTACGGAATTAATTTCACGTATGCATTAAAATGCCAGTTAGTTATTCCTAGACATTCTTCGCGTATGTAAATATGCGAAATCGTATACTCCCTGTTCCAATATTTTAACCGATTTGGGCCTAAAGATTCCCAAACCATGGCCAAATATAATATTTGATAATATAGGACACGGCGGTAACATAATTACACTCGTGCAAACGGTTTTCCAAACATTCAGTCCGCGCCCGTCACGGCCATCTCAAATAAAGTAGCCATTTCTGACATCCCAACGCAAAATATAATCACATAACATTTTTATTAATGTATAAGAATGTAGATATGTGCTAATATTTGTGTAGATAACATTAAAATTAAGAAATATTGGTAGCAAGCAGTAGAGTTTTCTTGATTCGCGTGAAAAAATTGTTAAATGTAAAGATTAAATGAGGGTCATCTAACCAGAATTGTTCATATAAAACAAAACTAAATTTAAAAAAAAATTTTATAATTTCTATATAGCCTAAGGTTTGTGAGTTTTCACACTAATCCGTACATAGATTTTATACATAAATCCATGCCCCACTTAAAAAAGGCAAAAATGTTTACTTTCATTCAGATACAGATATATCCTCCCACAGTTATTTTGTATTCATAACAAGAACACAACAGATAATATCAATTGGAGGGCGTATAGTGTTCAATGCCTCCCTCCTTTGACAAAGTAACTTACTTGTAACTAAAAAGCCAGACAAGTCAATTAATTTCTTTCAGATCTAGACAAGATCGCTTCTTATCTCTTATATAACAAAAAATAATAATAGTATTCCTAACCATAATTTGCACGTTGAAAATCCGTAAAATTATAAACCGGAAATATATTATGATAGTTACCCAGCGTATCAGTTTTTTCCGCTTCACTTTTCTAGTGGATAATGTGGATAAATCTAGTTTTAAAATTTTACTCCTCAAATGAAGATGAGAAGAGGAGAAAAAGGTATAGAGAGATGATGCGAAAGGTCTGAGAAATGTACGTAAGAACGCACTGTGAGAGAAAGGAAAGATTTCCAGTACAGCTGTTTGCTGCTTGTAAAACTTGCAAATAAAAGTGTGTGCGCATGTGTGTGTATGTGTATATATAGACACACACACAGGCCCGCTTCCGGAGAGCGCCTGAGCTCGAGCCAAACAGCTTCTCATATGTTTTTTTCCTCCCAAAATCTTTTACCTTTACGTTATTTCACAATGTTCCTTCTTCGTTTCCTCTATCCAACATTTCCCAGTTGTTTAATTGTTTGGTTCTATTTAAAGTGTTTGTGTTTTAATGCTAATGTTATGTATGTATGTATGTGTGTGTATATATATATATACACACATTTATATACATAAACATACATATGTGTGTGTGTGTGTGTGTGCAGGGTGTTCAGTAATTATAATTACAGGTACAAACGAAAGAGGTGTGTCTAGGAGATTAAACAAGCAAATAATGCTAGCAAACGTAGTTCCGGAAACCAATGGTTTTCCCAATATTATACATTACATGTTACGAAAGGAACGTTAAAATACCAGCGTTACCGAGGGTCAAAACGTCAAAATGCTGCACATGTGGACGAAAAGTGTTCGAAATGGGCGCCGTTCATGTGAAGGAAGCATTGCCATTAGCTCACTCATACATACATGAAGTGGGTGTCAGCCCTTTCTTCATTAGGAAACGTGTGTGGTGGCTGTACAGCCACGGCGACCTCATCGAACACTACGCCGCCACACTGCATTTGCTGTTGACTGTGGGAACTGGTGCCTGGTACAGACGGCGATAACAGTGTTGCAATTTTGCCATGTTTGCACGTGTCCACACATCGTAACGGGAAAATCGTCATTTTCCGGACCTATGTTTATCAGCACTATTTGCTTGTTTCATCTTCCTCGACGCACTCCTTTAGCTTGAACCTATAATTACCAAACATCCTTTGTGTATACACACATACACATGTACGTATATATAAACAAATATATATATATCACCGACAACGCTTAGTATGTTGTGCGGGACAACAAACAGATCATAATTGAAGAAGGAACCCATGTCTGGAAACGCACGGCGTGGGCGCAGTAGAGCGTCAATGATAGACAACTGGTGTCATTGGTTGCAATCCGTTTAGGTCTCCAAAACAGGTATGGAACCGTTTAGCTAACGATGTGACAGTAATGACATTAATGGCGCATGCACTACTCGATACATTTGACTGAGGTACGTTTAGTAGTCTTTCAGTATAGTGCCGTGTTTGGCAGCAGTCGACATGTACAAGTACACGGCAGCGGAAATGGCCGACATGGTGCTCGCATACGGCAAAACAGATTGCAGTAGTCGAGCTGCTGCACGACTGTATGTGGAACGTTTTCCAAACAGACATACTCCACGTCATTCTTCGTTCGCGGTCATTGAGAGACGACTAAGAGAAGCCAGAAAGTTTCACGTATATGTACATAGCAGTGTAACTTGTACTTGTTATTTACATGCACCGCAGTAATACTACTGTACAGCAGTTGTGTCGAATGTTTACAATGTTATCCCTTCGTGAGGTGCCAAAACATGATGAGGGTCGACCACGATCGACCCGAACACCTCAATTAGAGAAGGACGTGTTGAGACTGGTCGAAGAGAACCCATCCACCAGCACTCGGCAAGTGGCACAGACGCTGCACACATCTCAAAATGCGGCGTGACAAGTTGTTCACGACCAGATGCTACATTCATGCCATCTGCAAAAAGTCCACGCGTTACTGGAGGATGACTACCCACGACGAGTCCAGTTTGCGGAGTGGTTATTACTTATTACAACAATGCATACTGCAGCCACAATTCCCGAGTTTGGTGCTATTCACAGACGAATGCTTCTTTAACCACAACGGAATTGTAAACCTGCATTACATGCATGTTTGAGCGGACGAAAATCCATGTGCGCAGGTGGTTCACGGTCACCAACACAGGTGCAGTATCAACGTATGGGCTGGAATAATTGCAGTCCATGTCATTGGTCCATATCTACTGTCAAACAGATTAACAGGAGTGATATACCTCACATTTCTTATAGATATCTTGCCTACCTTATTGGATGAAGGTTATGTGGCTCCAACACGACGGAGCTCCAGCACACTTTGATAGAAATGTGAGGAATCACCTCAACATTACCTACCCAAATCGATGGATTGGTCGGGGAGGACCAGCTCAATGGCCAGCACGATCACCAGATGTCTGACCACTCGACTATTTTCTATGGGCTAGTATGAAAGCCATGGTGTATGCCACTCATGTAACATCAGGGAGGACCTCATAGGACGAGTACATGGAGCGATTGAAATTTTTTCCAGGCAACCGCACTTATTGGATCATGTGCGTGCAGCTCAGCGCCGCCGCTGTAGACTCTGCATTGACGTCGGAGGTACACAGTTTGAACCTCGTTTGTAACCTGCTTTTTTGCTGCATACTGTACTTCGTTTTATTGACCACATGTCGCACGGACACATTTCTGGTCTCCTGCGCTCACACCGTGTGTTTCCGGACATGTGTACCTTCTTCAATTATGATCTGTTTGTCGTCCCGCACAACATACTAAGCATTGTCGGTGTTTTTTCCAATCATCCTGTATATGTATGTATGTATGTATGTATGTATGTATGTATGTATGTATATATATATATATATGTATGTATGTATATATATATATACATGTATGTATATATATACATGTATGTGTATATCTATATCTATCTATATATATATATATATATATATATATATATATATATATATAAACAAACGCATAATGAATAATGAGCACTTCACGCGAATCCTCGGCTAAGTTGAAGATGAAAGTGTTAGTGGCAAAATATTATACGATGCCATTTTGCACGCACAATGTGGTAACATAACACTGTAGTTAGTTCTCTCTTACGCTCCACATGCATTTTACTTATCTTACTACTACTGTTCTGACCTGCATATTATGGTGGGTGCAGGTTAAAATACCGAGCAGTCCAAACATTACTAAACGGTTACTTGAAGAAACATACATTAAATAATACCTGGACGTGGAGTACAAGTGGGGATTTTATCCCTGAAGTGTTGTCACATTGTGCGCGTTGAAATGTCGTCGTACATTTTGCCATATATATATATATATATATATATATATATATATATATATATATATATATATATATATATATATATATATATATATATATATATATTGTAATAGGCTAAAAATCGTTGTAAGGTTATAATTCAAGTTCTTTAAGTTTAATGTCAAATATTTTGGGTTTCTTTAATATTATTTTATAATTGTAATATCTATTTATAAGTATTTGTCATGAGTAAAAGAAAACAGAAAATAATAAACACGGCGCGGGAGACGGTGACCGGTGGCAGCCATTGTCTGCGAGCTGGGCTGTGATTGGCCAAGGGAGTCTATAGGCGGGGGTTGCTGGCCGGTGCGGCCAGAGGTGACCGAGCGGGACACTCGGTAGGAAGCCGCGGAGTCGGCCGGACCACGTGTCGCGAGTCTACAGCACAGAGAGTGCTTCGCCTGACCAGCTGAACCCGAGAGACTGGGGTTGGTCCGGCAACTGTGCGTCTTGGGTCACGACGTTTTAAATAATATTTCGTAAATTGCAAAAAGTAGTCTCGTGGAAGAAAGGGCGCATCATATGAGATAAAGCCGATGATATACGCACATCGTGAGCCGTCTCTCGCGCGCACCAAACTCATTTGCCGCAGTTTATTTATGAACATTGAGTTCAATTTTTTAATTTGAGTTTGACTTGTGAAGTAAGAAAAAAATAATCAAAATAGACCAACCGGCGGGTAACAACCTCTTTGTACACAAGGTAGATATTTCAGTCATCAAGGGTAAGAATAACAAATCTGCTAGTTGAGATAACTCTGCAGCAGTATACAGGGTGTTTCTCAAATAGGGGGACAAACTTCGCATGCGTGTTCCTATCGAAAAAAGAAGACGAAAACATGTTATGCACTATCCACCTAAATGTTACATGACGGGAGTTATGAGCCCCCAAATATAACATTTGAAACCCGTATTTTCCCAAAATATCGTAAACTAATTGACGTAACAATACAATATTTTCAGCATTGCTTAATGCTATTGGGATCTTCAAACCAGCAGCAAAGTCTGGTTGATACCTTCCTCCCTTATGAAAATAGCGAGGGTGGCTACCCTCTAATTGCATACAACTTTGTCAACGTCAGGATATGTGAACAATTTAAGACGGTGTATTGTGTAATAAGACCTGTGTGACGAAAAATGTCCTCTTGTTGCAACTGTCTAGGACCTATCGTTTTCGTGTAAAACGCACACAAAGGTTCGGTTGCTGCTGAGGGCCAGGACGGAATTGTTGGAAACGGAGGTACTGTATTGTTTGAGACGTACGACATAAGAGTATGAACATGAGTGGACCTTTCTGTAACTAACAGTTGTATTATTGTTCACATATCATTTTGCAGAGTATTTCCTGTAACATTGTTATTGTTCCGATACCTTGCATAAATGCCATTTACATACTGCGTCAATTTGTGATTCATTATGTTCGTACTTGTCTGAAAAATGATACACCACTTGACATAAACAAACAATATCTTCAGCATTGCTCATGGGGTCTTCAACACTACCGCAATAGCTGGTTGATATCT
>PNEQ01094832.1:0-10659 GCA_003012365.1 Medauroidea extradentata
TAGATTATGGCTTAGCTATAGGTACACCTAGGGAGGTAGACATGGCCCCAATTGCGGCCATGTCTGCCCAATCCCTCTCTGCCGCGATGCATGCCTCCTCTGCATGAAACTTCCCCCTTGTAGGCGTATGGGGCTCAGCCCTGAGACGCACTTAGTCCCGCTCCTTCCCCGGGCCTCACACATAACTTAGTAGTTAGGGTAGGTTAGGAAAAAAAAAAATCGAGGAGTCGTGGGCGGGGTGGAGAGTTGCCGTGAACAAAATGGGGGGGGGGGAGGCAGTTGTTTCTACAGTGTCAACCGCCGTAGTGTTGTCAGGTCAATGGCTTCATCGCTACTTTCCTTTTATGAAGTTATTGTGGACTAACAGAGCTCGTGGTACATAATTCAACGCTAAAAGCATTAATCTAAAACTGTAGGTTTCTTGAAGCCAATTAGCGAAAATTAAACAATAGCAATCCTAGACAATAGTTTTAGCCAACGTTTTAAACAAAATTGTTTCCAGTGTTATGAACTTCTGAAGCACAATCTCTGACGCCGGAACCTCGTGCATTTAACTGGGGCGCAAGAGATCACGCGTAACGAATTAGTAATTCTGGATAAATATTTACTCATAAAGTTGGCAAATACCATTACCTAGGATTGTCATTGAGTATTTTATCCATATTGGCTTCGAAAAAAGTGTAGAAATCAATTCCCTTTTTCAGCGTTATTTATCTACCACGCACTCTTTAAGGACGTGGTATGCCACAATTTTCATTACCATTTTTTAGTTTTTTATTTGTACCAGATATTTTTCTTCTTATTTTAGACACAAAATGTGACTAAATTTGACTCTGATGAAATTTTTTTATCTCTCAAAGTTTTCGCGTAATGGCTTGTTAGAGTCATATTTTGCATATTACCGTTTTAACGACTACACTAAAATCAACAGATATACCAAACTCAAATAAATCACAGTGGATAAAGACATTGCAGGCTACAATGACATGCTCATAAAGTTAAAGAATAAAAATTATTTGTATTAAAAAAAAATGATATTGAATTTTTTAAATTTTTATTTTCAGTTTCAGCATTTTTTTTTAAATTCAAATAATTTTATTCTTTATATTTATGAGCATGATAATGTAGCCTGCAATACCTTTATCCACTGTGATTTTTTGAGTGTGGTATATCTGTTGGTTTTAGTGTAGTCGTTAAAACGGAGACGTGTAAAATATGATTTTAACAAGCCGTTACGCGAAAACTACGAGAGAAAAAGAAATTTCATAAGAGCCAAATTTAGTTACATTTTGTATCTAAAATAAGAAAAAAAAAATATCTGGTACAAATAAAAATTAAAAAATTGTGATGAAAATCCCGGTAGACCGTGCCCTTAACATGTACAGGCTTCAGACGGTATAGGCGATTCGGGATAAAGTGAGTACTCAAAAAAGCGCTGCTAAGGTTCTATATTCAGCCAGTTCGTATATTTCCGCGCGTAACGGCTAACGACGAGAAATGCCTACCCTCTCTTGACTCGTCACTTTATGTTTGCGCGTGTAAAATAAAATGTGCTGTCCGTAGGAAACGGTACAACTTGATAAAAAATTGTTCATTAAATATATAAAATACGATTACGTCGATTTCGGTTGATTTAGTATCAGTATTGTTGATTTTAAATATAAAGATACACGGAACTATACTGCGTTTCTTCGCTGCCAATCATACAAGCAGTAAAGCCATTGTAGCAGTGGCGGCTCGTGGGTTGTTGCCAGGTAGAGCTGCAGTTGCCAAGAGCTGTACAAGGTTGTGCGTTGGTTGACTCTACAGCCACTGACACGCTAATGTGCAGGTGCCCCTTACTACTGAGTGGTCACAACACATCTAGTAGCCGGCAAATATTTCATGGTCGTTGGTCTACGGCGCGTTCATCTAGAATGTACAGTTCCGACTATCTGCAGCCCCACCTGGCAACAACCCACGAGCCGCCACTGAACTGTAGTTCATGTTGAATTATATGCAGTAACTGCTAGTGATATTTTTCTAAGGTAAACTTTTTAGTGCTCACTTTATCATGACTGACTTATAAAGTACTAATTGGAAGGTACAGCAGTGGTCGAGGTGTCTGACTTCTAGCCTCCAAACTAGGCGATCCGGGTTCGGTTCCCGGTGGGTTCGATCCAGGACTTTTAGCATGTCGTAAACGTGGCGGACGTTCCATATGGTCGGTGCGTTTTCTCGGGGAACTCCCGTTTCCCCCGTCTCTCTCATTCCGTCACTGTTCCACACTCATCTCACCTAACATACATTATTCGGGCTAGAGGCAGGGGCGTCATTTCAGGTTTTTCCAGGGGGGGGGGGGCAAGATTTTGTTTTCTGACGACAATGACCTTGTTGCATCTTTTTTATTAATTAAGCATGTATAAATGAAATACTTTAATAATAAAACTTCAGTTTTATGTCCTTAAGTTAGCATTATTTACATTTAAAAATACAAAAAATACATTTATACACAAAATTTCCAAATGCCGGGGGGGGGGGGCATTTGCCCCCCCCCTGTAGCCCCAAATGACGCCCCTGGCTAGAGGCATATCTCACTCGTCGAGTAGAATCTCAAGACGCTGATAGTTAAAATCATCTAATCACTGGCAGTCTCATTTAACTGCACCAATCAGAATATGTCTATTGTTATACTATAAGTATACAATATTGGCATTCAACCTGTCTTAGATTAAATACGCGAAATAATCGTGCCTCTAACAATCGCTAGCGATGATAGTGTACCGCGAAAATGTTTTGTGT
The DNA here is from genome assembly GCA_003012365.1 of Medauroidea extradentata. Lineage (NCBI taxonomy): Eukaryota > Metazoa > Arthropoda > Insecta > Phasmatodea > Phasmatidae > Medauroidea > Medauroidea extradentata. Next base: position 2,782 of record PNEQ01094832.1, read on the forward strand.
CAACATACCTTGGAAAACGCTGTAGTTTATTGTGACACGTGGGATTGCGTGTTATACGTCTGACACAACGTAGCTGCCTGCAAACCAATAACAGGCATCAAATAATACAACAGCGGGATTCTTATTGGCTCAGTCAAATAGGGTAACAGCTCAAAGTACAAGCTAAAGCCAGTAATCTTCTTGTAAGCTGAACGTGTGTTGAAAACCAGCAAACAGTCAAGTTTTCCCGCGATAAACCATCATCTCTAACAATCACTGCTAGAGGTACGTCAATTTCGCGGATTCACCTGGCAGTAGCCTAGATTGCTCAATCCTGTACACATACTAGACACAGTCGATTATTTATTGGCTTGCAACATTACAAGCGAGTAGTACGCGATAGCCATATGAATTTTTTTCCTTTTTTACTACTGGCTTGCAATAGTCAAATGCGTTTCGTGACAGCCGCCAGCTAATCACACAAGTGATTATCAATATACATTTTTGGTAACCAACCTGACCTGGAATGTATCTGCGAAATAGACGTACCTATAATCACTGGCCATGGAGCTCAGCTGCAGATGTGTGTATAAGGCACTGTAACCAAGTGGTGTAAAAATTATTCGCTAAAAAATCGTGGCTCTACCATTTCTATAATAAATCGTTTTGAGAGGCATTTTCTAAATCGTTGCTTAAAATCCAGTGCGAACAAGGACATTGCTTGTGAATTTAAAAATACGGTTTTGTTTTGAGTTTTTTTATATATTTCGTTCGCTAGATCACGCACAAGAAAATTCTTCCCTCACCAACTTAGTTATGCAGGTATTTAAGGTCAGGCAGAAGTATGTCTTTCGCCTGCTCTTCAAGGTCTCGCTGTGAAGTCTCCGGTCATTGTAAGCCACCGTCTGCACGACTTAAGTTGCATGCGAAAACCGTGCAATACGCACACTGCCTCCTAATCTCGTACAAGCTCGAGGAATTCCTCATGCAAAGCATGTGTTCGTGCAAGGCAAGATAGATCATGTTCTATTTTCATTCTGCTTACGTCCCATCCATCTAGCGCAGAGAATAGGAGATTGTATCGGCGTTCCGATGCTCATCGGGGGTATCTTGGTTTTATAAGGAGGAATAATGCATTGCTTTACTATAAAGACTTTGGAATTTTTCGAGAATGTTTCGTTCCAGCATTTTAAAACAAGTAGTTACCAGCATAACTAATATGCTTACTTTCTTCAAAGTGTGTGCAAATTAACCCAAAAAAATTAATTCGTTTAAGTACATATATTAATATAAAAAAATAATAAATAATTTTTCCCGTATCTCTAAGACTGTAGATTTCTCGCGCAGAAAAAAATTAATTTTTTTTTTAAATCGGAACGCGCGTATTTTTTAAATTCGGTTATTTTAGATACCTGGATATTTCCATACATTATAAAAATTAGTTTTTTAATTTTATGGATTTTGTGATTTCAAACCCTTATTTTCCCAAATATGTTTTAAATTTTTTATTGGAAAGCAAAAAATAGAGTCGCCTAGAGCTGTACAAACAGACGTCCAATAATAATATATTCACTCGACAAAAAAGTCCCATAGAATTGTGATGAGTATTTCAGATATCATCTACGACTGAGTATTCCAGGCGTTCGTTCGACATATTACACTCCATTTAGTGTAAGTTAGGATAAATCTGACAGCAACTTATGGACAATAATTTGTAATATTTCGTAATTTGTATCACTACACAAGACAAACGTTGCAGTACAAATACTGAAATAGACATATCTGGTTCATTTTAGAGCTAATAATGTCTTGCAATGTGCAACATAACAAAAAAATACTGAAAATTATTGGTCATAAGTTGTTGTCAAATTTTTCCGAACTTATATGAAACAGAGTACACCATTCCATGCCTCTTAATGTAACAAGTTTGATGAAATTCATAAAAATATTTAATCAGATATGTAATACTATGTCTGCCATTACGAAACTATGAACACAAAATTAACGAAATACTCAAGTAAAGTCAGCTTACTAAGTATTTATATGTATTATGTTTGAAGAATTTCGGAAAATTTTGATGGACGAAATACACATACGTTACGTCAACTTACAAATTATATATATATATATATATATATATATATATATATATATATATATATATATATATGAGGTTTATGTAGCAACTAGTAACCTCCACGAAACTAACAGTATTTAGAACAAATATAAAATTTCAATTTTTCTCATTTGAACAGTCTTAGTTGTTTGTTACTGAAGGATGTCTCTGGCAAAATTGGTCCACATCAGCGATGGTTTAGTACTTTACAGATAAGAAATATCTCATATATCAACTCTCGCAGCTATTGATACAGTTCTCAAATTGCGTGGTATGAAACAATGACCGCCATTACGAAAATACGGCCACAGTATGAACGTAGGATCCACAAAAGTCAAGTCAGCTTACGATGTACTGTACCAAGTTTGATGAAATTCTGAGAAATATTTCCATATTGTGTTAAAAATATAAAAATGGCCGTCATTTAGAAATTATATACGGCATTAAATAAATACATAAAATTGAAGTCACCTTACTAGGTTCTTTATGTGTACATATTCTGAAACACGGTTCCTTAGATATCTAGAGGAATCGAAAAACGTTAAAAAGACCGCCATTTCGAAAATAATGAATACGGCATAAATTAAATGCATAAAAGTCAATTCCGGTCACTAAGTACAATGTTTGTACAATGTTTGATAAGTTTGATGAAATTCGGCCCATGGGCTCAAACAATTTTGGTGGGAGACACACACAAAGACGCACACACCAACAGACACACACACAGATAGGAATGGTTTTGTGCCACACTATAAATCTGAATTAGTGAATATTCATTGATTCACACTGATGGATGGAGCAGTTTCAACAATTTGAATCAGTGAATATAGTCACATTTTAATTAGTGAATATTCACTGATTTCCTTTAAGAGTGCCAACATCTCACAAGTGAATCAATGAGTATTCACAGTTTTCTCCAGTTGTTTTTAAAGAACAATTTTCACTTACTGAATCAGTGAAAAATTACTGGAAAATTTGTGGGCATTCACTAATTACTCTTTATCGGAATCAGTGAATAGTCACAGATTTCTCAATATTTTCTCACTGATTCAATTTGTTGAAACTGGTCCATGCATCGGCGTGAATCAGAGAATATTCACTAATTAAGATTTAGAGTGCACGGAGTAGTTGTTCACAGACAATTTACAGAAGTATTATTATTAAAAAAATTATTTATTGGGACCTAAAGAAGAAAAGTTTTGAGAGTTATAAAATGTTTACACTAGTTTTTAGTTACGAGGAAGTTCCAGTCTTTAAATAGTTCAACGTATAAGCATAATGGCTCACACATAATTGTAAGAAGTGCTTAGTTTATTCTGAACAGCTTATACAGACGTTCAGTCGTAGCATTGGCTCAGAAAAAAAGTAGACTCTATAGTAACGTAAAAAAACAGTGTCAGAAATAAATTAATACTTTACATTGATGCCTACTAAAAGAGTCAACATTTCTCCTAGACATGGTTCAAATGTTTACAGATTTACAGATAAAACAAAAACACATTCAGCAATGTCACATAATAGTAATTATTTGGCTCAGCCAATAGGGCAACGCAAATAAGGACAGAGTTACATGATTAATAAATACTGCATATTAAAGCTCTGGGGACATCAAAATTTTTACAGTTTAAATAAGTGTCCGCATAAGCAAGGGATGAACTTATAGCAGAAGTTATTTTGACAGACTATCAGAAATTATGTTCTTCAGTAAAATTGAGTTATAATTGTCTTCCGTGCAATATTTTTTGTAGAAATCTTGCTTACTATATAACGAGAAACCCATTAATAAGTTGTATTTTAAAATTTGATTTAAAACTTTCTAAACAGCCTAGTTCTTCTCCAATATTATTTTACAACCATGCTAATATTGACTTTGATACGCAATTACGGTAATATTGCGCATGCAGAAAATTTCCCATATGAGCTTTATGTAGTCACTAGTAACATCCACGAAACTAACAGTATTTAGAACAATTATAAAAGTTCCAATTTTCTCATTTGTACAGCCGTAAGTTGTTTGTTACAGAAGGGCATATCTGACAAACCTGGTCCACGACAGTGATGGTTTAAAACGTTACAGATTAGGAATATCTCATATCAACTCCTATTGCTATGGATACTGTTCTCAAATTGCGTGATATTTTAACCAACTGACACATTGTCGTTACATAATATCTTCCAGATTACCAATCTTATCACTGCTATTCACACTCTACTTCCTCTCACAATTCCTTGTACACTCTTGATATGAAACACATTCACAGTAGCTCTATCAGATATTTACGAGTTATATATGCTATCGTGTCTTACTTGATCAGTTGACGGGAATAATCAATGTATTTTAATATAAATATCTGAAAGAGTAATCAAACATTCCTTCTTAATATTTCGTTTTAAATTCTTGAATAATGTAAAATATAATTGACAAAAAAATGTTACTTAAGCCAATTAAAATCAGTGCAAATATTTCCTTACAACAGCAAATAATTTTAATTTAGCACTGTGTAGATAACTGAATACTCTAAACACGCGAATTGTGTATACGTGCACATATACTAGTACATAAGACATTATGCTATCAATATTTAATATCATGCACGAATAAATAATCAGATACATTTAGCTTAATATTTTGCACTAATGTGCGCCTATGGTGTTGATTATAATTTTAAATTTTATTGTTTAGGCACACGTGCCAAAGTCTGAACATTACATTCAATATACTTAACAACAGAGTTGTGTTGTTTAGAATTTTACCGGACATCTACATTGTGATACAATAATGAAACACGAATAATGAGTATGGTTATCAGACGGCGGTAAGGATACATACTTGGCATTGTTTATTTCTAAAATGATTTAAAAAACTCAGGTTAATTTCACCAATAATTAATAAGCTAAATGTTATTAGTTGGGCAAAGACCGTGTCGTAGCACAGTTGCGTTATTGTCGGGAAGTTGCCAGAATAGTTGTTGATATTTCCAGTGTTTGAGAATAATATTTGGAAAGTGAAAGACATTTTGTCATTACTAAGGTGAATTTATTTATTTTGTGAGTTCAATTACCATTTTGCATTTACTTCGACCCCACTTCAGCGTAACTAACGGTATAAATTATTGTTCGAATACTCGTTTGTAAGAAATTATATTATCTTCCTAACTCGTAGTAATATGGACAACATTGTACTTTGACTTCAATAACAGATACGTTTATTTGGCAGTATACAAACAAACTACTTACTTGGTTTCACCTACCAGATTTCATTTTATTCAATCAAACCTTTCTCTCAGGGTGATCTTTGAACGGTTCCTTCAATGAGTTAATATTGTAAACTGATCCTTTTTTTTATGACATAGGCTACGTCATTCCTAGAGGCACGATTATTTCGCGTATTGATTCTAGGTCAGGTTGATTGCCAAAATTGTATACTTCACTACTCCTGCTGTGATAGACGACAAATGTTTTAACACATCTTTGACGACTGCAAGCCAGTGATAAATAAGGAAACAAGTCGTGGTGGTAACACATGTTACGGTTAGAAGCCAATGGATATTTGACTTTGGCCAGTGTTTATAGGTCTGAGAAGTCTAGGCTGTTGCCAGATTAATACGCGAAATACTCGCGTCTCTAGTCATTGCGAGCGAATGCTGCAAAATTACTGACACTCAAAAAAAAAAAAAAAACTAGAATTAGCTGTTATCAACAAACATGCAACACTCATACAATTAGCAATACAGACGTATCCAGACAGGTGACACAAAAATAGTACAATAACAACACAAATTAATTCTGGCAGGGAATATTGTCTTATCAATAGAGACCGGAAAAATTCGCGGGTTCACCGACACGTAGGCTAGCCTGCAAGAATACTTGGGAACTGAAACATACATCAGATGCTCATTAGCTGCTGCCTGTTGAAGTGATACAGGTCTGTATTAGTTATACATACTAATTATTGGCTCAGAGACTTCCAGGAAGTGTCAAATAAGTCAAAGACCAATTGCGAAAGTGACGCAAACATACATTTGTTGGAATTCTGGCATGTGCCCAAATTAAAACACGAATTTTTCAGGTCTCTACTTATCAAGTAAGGTGCAAAATAAATATATAAAACATCAAAGTAGGGAGTATGGAACATGGTGAAAAAATATTAATGAATGAATGTTTTATGTTCCACTATTCTTGGCGATTTACTAATACATTGCAGATGTATTGTGCCATAACTGCGTTCTTCTAATTGGTGCAGTGATATGAGAGACGTGTCTGAACAAATACACGCTGCCAATAACAATGAAGCAAAGTTGTCGATGTGCAAGTAACGCATTGAAACAAAATGCTGTAAAAATATTTTCGCGACAAATATGTGGCTCTTCTCATTACGGAACATCAATCACTCTACCTGGCTAATAGTTGCTGTTTTTGTACGATAGGATACAGATAGGTGGAGAAAGGTCTCAAAGCAAAGAAGATAACCGTAAACTTGTGAATCATGGAAAATATACTGATTAGATAGTGAATCAAGAGTAATTCTATCTTATCTACCGATAACTACGAGTGGTTCCGAAAAACTGACGCTCAGTGAGTTCCAGTGAATCTTTAACCAGCTACAGATTAAAGACTGTCGCAGTTACGTTATACAGGTAATGACAGTTATCACACAAGAATAATTTCATCACTATTTTAATGATATGAACTTTTGCTGAGAAATTAAAACAGTTTTCCTGCAATCCAGTCCACAAGCACCTCTTTAGAAAGAGTGCTGTAAAAATATGTCCGACCTTTCTTTGTAAGTAAGCTAATACAGAAATATGCCACTTGCACAGTATTTTTCCGCGACAGGCTAGAATCCACTAGCCTATAGTCACCCGAACACACTCCATGATGTAATTGTCTTTGGAATCTTTGTGTACCCGTACGAGAGGATATTGGGCATTTTACAGCTGACATTATACAATATCACTACCGATCAACTTTAAGGGTTTTCATGTGCAATAAATGCACACTTTTATACGTTTTTTTAAATGAAATAATGTTAGTTTTGTAGACGATAGTTGTGAGTACAGTTTTCTCTTACGAAACAATTTTAACTCTCGTAGTTTTTTCATAACGGTGTGTCAAAGTCGAAATTTGCATGTTACGCTGCCATGCTAACAGTGAAAACCAGTTAGCTTACTTAAGTGGAATAATTCACTGTGAAATAAAATGCCATGTGCTACGTAAAAAAACTTCAATAAACAATTTTTGTATTAAAAAATTAGCTGAATTTAAAACTTATTTAATGTAATTTTGCAACTTTCTAAAAATTCAAAATATTACGTTGTAAGTTTCTAAATTTTTTATTGCGTACCTAAACGGATGTTAATTAAACGTTAATTGCATCACTGAAGTCAATTAGCTTTCACTATTTGCAAGGAGGCATAACAATTAGATTTATACTTTGACGTATCATTATGAGAAAACTACGAGAGCTAAAATTGTTTCGTAAGAAGAAACTGTACTCACAATTATCGTCTAGATTACTAACACTATTTCATAAAAATATAAAATTATGATTTTAGCGATTTTGAACATCCTTAACAAATTTTCTAAATGGATATATATGTATGTATGTATGTATATCAGGGTGTATATTAATTCATGATACAACGCTTGAGGGCAGGTAGTACGAGCCAAAACAAGCACTTTTTAACTATAAACCCGTAGGCGGAAATGTACCGTCTTCGTAGGGGAGCGCAATGAAAACTCAGCTTAGGCAACCCCGCCGCACACCACCTGCTGACACGCTG
>PNEQ01094833.1:0-10659 GCA_003012365.1 Medauroidea extradentata
CACTTGTTGTCTTTTTAAAACATAATGGCATTGGTTAATAGATTACGACAAACAATAAGCACCTCGTTTCTAACGAACAACTTTTATTACTTTCATTTTGAGGCAGATTTAAAACAAGTCAGAAATAATTTTCTTCAGAAATACCTAATGACCCGTACAAATGAATAGGCATTGTTTACATTTTAACGAACTAAGAAAACGGCGGACTGCTCTAGCCAATCAACGCTTGAGTTCGTCCATATCAAAGATACCGACACGCTAGTTCGCTTCTGATATACCTTGTTTATTCTGTGGCATGGCACAGCACTGCCCGGCAAGCAGAACAGCAGTGACGTCATGGTCACGTGGGCCAATCAGATAGCCAGAATCACACCAGCACGGCACGGCAGTTAAAAGTTCATTGTGGCAGGGGCTTTTTAGAGTCAGCCTTCTTAGTCGCTATTTCACTTCTGTAGTCGTAAATATTCTGTGACTACTGTACTCCGCACGCCAAGATCTGGCAATACATCCCTTGCTACTGAGTGACGATGTCAACAACATGCGAGAGGACCCGGGTTCGATCCCCGGCTCCGACCATCCTGATGGCTTCCCGAAATCGCTCCTGTTCCTGCCCTTGTGGCAAGTTGTGTCTGAAGCCGGATTCACAACCACGCTTAACGTGCGTACGCACGTGAGGTTTTTGGGGTCGGATTCAAAACACCATATAATCTAGATATGCCCAAAATTTATTTTTGTTAGTGCAAACTGTCAGCTTTAAATTACGGAACGTTAATAGTTTTGGAATGAAATAAATATAATAATTAGAGATGGTGTTTTATCGCGGGAAAACTTGACTGTTTGCAAGGTTTCAACGTACGTTCAGCTTACCAGAAGATTACTGGCTATCGCTTGTACGTGGAGCTGCTGCCCTATTTGACTGAGCCAATAAGAATCCCGCTATAGTAATATTTTATGTATATTATTGGTCTGCAGACAGCAACTACGACAGTTTTTTCAAGGCTATGTCAGCACAAAAAATTTTCGCGATATACCACTATCGCACTAATAATAATTTACGACAAAAAGGGGAAGTATCTGAAAATAAGCATTTCAAAAAATTAATTCAGTCTTAGGTTCTTATGTAGGCTAAACATTTAAATTTAAGCTGGATTTACAACCACCACTTACCGTACATACGTAAGAAGTAAAAATTGACCAACTCAGTCACGTACGTACGCATGCTACGTGACAATGTGAATGGCCGCATGCACACTTAGTGTTTCGACTTTTAAACGTAGGTACGTAGGCTAAGGGTTGGTAAACAATTAAAAAAAAAAACACAGAAACCAGAAACCGTGTACGACCAGAAACCTTGTGTACAATTAATTCACAGTTAAATTTTTACTGAATGGAATACAACCCAAACCAGTTTGAATATAGGCCTACTTGAAGTGGAATCGTATTTGGAGATAATATGAAATATAGAAACAAAGCCCCAATAAATTACACGGTGCAAAACATAATTTACAACACAGACACACAATTTTTTTACTTAAAATTTTTTATTCTTGTATATTAAGTAAATCCTGATCGGTTGCTGTTCTATGCACAATAAATGAAATATTATTATTTCCTATGTCAGCATCTATATGCAATATGCACACGACCAATTTTGAGCATTGTAAATCGATATGTTTGAATACATGGAAATCAGTTCTCGTGAGTACGACCTATGTTCTGTGCTTACTGTTTTATCAATTGCGAACCCAGCCTAAGTGGTGGTTGTGAATACAACTTAAGGGTGTTCAAGTGCGATAATGTCATAACTTTATATTTATATGAAATATTGATAGTTTTATAGATGATGTTTGTGGTTGCAGTTTCCTCTTACGAAACAATTTTAGCTGGCGTAGTTTTCTCATAACGGCGCGTCAAAGTAAAAATTTGCATGTTCTGTTGCAATACAAACAGTGAAAACCAATTGACTTACCTACGTGAAATAATTCACAGTGAAATGACATACTATGGGCTACGTAATGAAACATTTGAAAAAAATCCCTCGAACAGTTTTCTGTATTTTAAAAAGAATTGCTTGGTTTTTAAATTTGTTCTGTACTTTTGCGATATTTTTTAAATGCAAAATATTACGTGTTCTATTTTTTTATTGCATAGCTCATGGGATGTAAGTTCGCAGTGAATTATTTTGTTTAAGTAGGTCAGTTGGTTTTCACTAGTCTATTTGCATGGCAGTGTAACAAGCAAATTTTGACTTTGACACCCCGTTATGAGAAAACTACGAGAGCTAAACTTGTTTCGTAAGATTAAAATGTACGCACTAGTATCGTCTACAAAACTAACAATATTTCATAAAATTTTAAAATTATGGATTTATCACACTTGAACAGCCTTAACTGTCTGTAACGACATTGGTGTCGACGAGACGTAAATCCAAATACAATACCTCTTCCTCGTTCCTTGTGTGTGCTTTGTATGTTACTGCAGTGCTCGAGTGCACACTGTAGGTGTATAGGTCAGGCAGGCCCTCACAGGCCGCCTCGTACCTCGCTTATCTCATGTGTGCCAACAGTACGACACATCTTGTATGTCACTCTACTACAAACACACTTGTTTACCCACTGACATCACAGACACAGCCTGTCCACTGTCCTACTCTAGCTTTATCATAAGGAAGGATTGTGTATGTACGCTCAACAACTCGCCGATATAACTTCAGTACACTATAGCTGCTTATGAAAATTCACTGCTGGAGTGGCCAGATTTTGTCAATTACCAGGATTTAATGAACGCCTGCAAAGCTTTTCAAAGGTTTTAACATAACAGGAATCCAAAAAAGTCCTCCATATCGTCTGCATGATTAATATTTTGGTAAATGTTACCAAATCGTCATTGAATTCTTTAAACGTTATTTTATTTATATTTTAATGTAATATTAGTTCTGGTAGAAGATCGATAGGCCAACAACAGTCGAAAATTCGAACATGGATTAATTTCACTCGGGTTAAATTTTGAACACTATAAAAATGAAATTTTCGCTTAGTTCTAATAGGACTAGTCAAGCGTTGTACTGGTTTGCAGTCCACATTTCTGACACTAATATGAACATGAGATGCCCATTACACTGAACGTACATCAAGTCTTGTCTTGTGTTGTGAACTATAAGAACCTGCAGAGCAGCAGCTGAAACACTGCGTAATTTACAATTACACCGAATGATGTTCGAAATATATACTTCATACTTAAAATTACTGTTATTTTTATTAATATATTTAGTAAATTCGTATATTTCCACCGCTTGGTCAATATAATTACATAACAAGAACACTGTATTTTACTGATTGAAGTGAAAATAAAACAAAGTATTTGTTCACTTAATTGTTATTTTAATGTTTTTAAACTAAAGCAAATATCGATATCTAAGAATATCTACATTGCTCTGAAACTACCGGTAATACAATACACGTTTATTGATACCTTAATTTTCTTCATACGAATAAACCCCACGGTTTTTAGGTTCTTACACCTCAGGTACTACAAATTTAGTTTTAAAAAAATCAATCAAAACATTTTTGTGTGCGACCATTTTGCCTTGTTTCGTAAAATACCTATATAGCTGTATGCGTTGTACGACTGCACACAGTCGAAATTTATACAAGGCATTGTATAAAAATCACTGAAGTTCCATTTACCAATTATAAAACAAACTACCGAATATGACATAAAGGGCGCCGCCTACCCGAGAGTTAGAGGCTCAGAAGTAACGAAGCTATAAGGACGACCTGAAAGTGTGTATCAAATGCCGCATCACCTCAACGAGCCAAACACTGGACAAGCGTGCGAGATTCTCGACGATCCATTGTTACTATGGGACTTTAAGGGGTGACCATATTATTTCATTGTTGGGGAATCTGTAGCAAAGTTCAGTACACGTTTCTGAGTTTCACATACATGCGGTTAGTGCATTTTGAAAACGCCGTTGTTAGCTTTGTTGGAGGGCTTCCAAATAATGTTGTGTCTTTTCGTACATTGGCACAACGGGCACATGTGGAACAGTTTCGTAAAAACGTATTTACGAATACACTACAACACATTCAAAGCGACACCGGTCTGCGGCGCGATAATTCCTGGGTTAGAATCTCGGCTCGGGCATGGATATTATGCTGTCCCTTCACTCGTAATTAAAGGACCGTAAAACCTTCTCACCGCACATTCGAAGCGCGTATCAGGCAGCGTCCTTAGCCCAGGCATTATCACTGTGGAGGAAAATTCCGTTACGAAACAGTACGATACGGGCAGGCAACATAACATTCCTTTATCTTCATTATTACGTCATAACATGATAGTACCACCGCTGAGAACCTGACAAACGCGAGCCGCCAGAAGTGAAGTCGAGTAAAGTGAAAAACTGTACGTTAGCATCTCAGCGCTGGTAAGGGTGCCAAGATGCGCCGGGCAGGAGAAACGTGAGATCCACAAGAAATCCCGCCGACCAACGGCATCGTCCGGCACGATTCATCATACGGGAAAAAAACGGGATCGTCCCAGCCGGAATCTAACTCAGGCCGCCTCTAGTGGCGGCTAGTGCTCTACCCACTTATCGCGGACCCACAACAGGAAGAATACACGCTAGCTCAAGCGCCCTTACGCGTAGGTGCTATGGTTTTATTCGATACACGAGCTTAAATCGCCCTTAATTACAACTCCAGCACTCGGGCACTATAAATACCTCAAGCCTTACGGTGCTCGCAAGCACGCATGCAGTAAATATACTATATACCTGTTGACCGCGACTTAGCCAGGTTTTCAACTTAACGCAGCTTTGAGTCTTGCAAAAGTTCAGCCTAAGTAATTCATAAACATTTGTATTTATATTTACAATATATTTTCAAAACATTTTTAATATATATTTTTTTCATAAAAACTTTTCGGCACATAAAATTTTACATAGGTAGTATGATTACCAATTATAATAATATTTAGTCATAAATTTCGGTAAACAAAAAAATTTGAAAATAGTAAACAGTGCAAAGTGATGTTACGGGGTCAATACTGTCCTTATAGAAACAAATTCCCTAAATTTTTTGGGTAACCCGTTTTGCCCCTTCCCACCCACTCAATGCCATACAGTAATTTTCTTGGGGGAAACCTTCGCGCGCGCACGCACAACTAGATGAATGGCATAGGAACGCATTCGTTACAGGCAGACATACATTCATTTAGATACTATACGAAACAGTTTCCTACAGAACATATTTTAACCGTCATAGATATTGTGTATAACGGCATGGCAAAATCACTGAGACGCACAAATAACTAAAACTAACTGACTTTGAAATAATAGAAAATTATATTACATGCCATGAGCTGTTACAAGAATTGTCGACATAAACATAGAATATTTACGCATACAGAAGCGAAATAGCCGGTAGGACAGCGAACTCAGTCACAAGCACCAGCAATATGGCGGAAACGCCTGTCCACCAATCAGGGTAAGGTGGCTGCCCTGCCAGTCAGCAGCCAGGACAATAGGAAACCCGCAGTAACATACAGGAGCCAAACATACACGGGGCTGGTATCAACAACCTCGGGCAACCAATAAGCAGCGAAGTTCGCCCGTATCAAATGAGCCGACAAGTCATTTCACGTCTGGGTCTGTATTAGTATTTAGTATGTGATATAAGGAAGGACAAATACATGTTTTAGCAGGCCTAATTTAAAATGACAATGTTTAAGATGTTAGCAATCCTTGCACTTCTATGCAGGGTCGGCATGAAGGTCAATTAGGGAGACAGGACAGTACCGGCCGTCATTGTAGTGCATGGACATGAAGGCTGGTGAAATGAAACGGCAATGAAAGGGACGCAAACCCGGTAACAACTACACGCCATCCACATCAAATGCTGTGTTTCAATCGGTAATTTAGTAGTTTATAAAATACTAGCACCACTGAATTTCAAACCGTTTTTTTTTCTCCCCAATGCTTCACGTGCACATTTGCATTTCTACGTCATGGTCAGTGCTTCGATGCTTTAACTACGGACCTGCAAAATTCGCGTTTTCTTTTGTCCCCACGCAAGAATTCCAGCAATTGTAAGTTCGTGCCACTTTCGCAATTGGCCAGTGACATATTAGACACTTCCTGGAAGTCGCTTAACCAATATTATTACAGAAGCAACATGCAGGCCCACGTCACTGCTTCGTTAAGAGCAGCCAGTGAGCAGATAATGTATGTTTGAATACACAGATGTTCTTGTATGTCTACACGACAGTGAACCCGCCAATTTTCTCAGTCTTGGTGTTATAACTAGAGACAGTAAAAATTCGCTGGTTCACTGACTTGTAGGCTAGTCTCCAAGAATATATGTGAAATCGTGCAGACAGCTTCTGTACATTGACTGCTCGCTGACAAAGTGAAATGGGCCTGTATTCAGTCACAGTTGTATTATTGGCTCAGCTACTTCCAGGAAGTGTCGAGTAAGTCAACAGCCAATTATGATCGTGATGCAGACCTATAGTTGCCGGAAACTCTAGCTTGCGCCTAAAATAAAAGGCGAATTTTTCAGGTCTCTAGTTATAACCTCAAATCACACGGTGTTGCGGTAGCCTTGTTCTCATTTACGGAGTCAAATGAGTGACATCTCTGAACAAAGAATGAGTGAGTGAGAGATTTTGACCAGCGCTTAACATCGAGGTCTTCAGCGCTGCTGAGGGGTGATATGAGGTGAGTGTGAAGCGGCGGCGGAATGAAGGGGCGCGGGAAACGGGAGATACCCGAAAAAACCGCCGATCAATGGCGATTTCCCACATGCGAAAATCCGCGGACCGACCTCGCCGGGAATCGAACCCGGATCGCCTTGGTGGGAGGCGAGAGGTCTGACCCCTCTGAACAAAGACACGATGCCAATAACCATGAAGCAAAACTACAGATGTGCACGTAAGGCAATGAAACAAATTGGTGAAAAATTAAGTAGCTCCAAAAACGTTTTTTAAAAGAGACTACTAGAATTTAAAAACATAAATAATAACAAAAACGTAAGAAGTCAGGTGCGTTTCCTTTTACTAAATGAAGATATTGAGGATAAGCATAATAACACGTACGGCACACTGCATTACCGTTCATGCGGTACGCAATAACTTCTCTAAATTATAACCGAAACATGAGACACCAACGACAACCCTACTAGATCTACCCCATAAAGTTGAAATTGATTCAACTCGATATTTTTGCCGGATCTACCCAGGTCTACCCTGCGACAGCCACCAGCAGATACGAAAGGGCGCGTGAAAATAAACACAGGCGTGTGTACACAAAAGAAAATTTGTTTTCGGTGGCTAACTCTAGTATGTTTGTACAGAAAGAAATTGTAATTCCATATACTTAAACTGTACCATACAAAAGGGCATTCTGCACTGTTCTAATTTGTTCAACGGCGACTGAAATATACCGCTTCTGCAGATTTCGCCGCCATACAATCTTTGAATTTTCGTACGCTCGGATAAACATCAAACGACTTAGTAAATCGGATAACGTGATCAATACAACCGAGTAGATTACACCTACTAAGTTTTCGTAAGGCGCCAATGGAATGAAGCGACAAACTAAACGGTGAGCTAAGTACTGAAAGTTCAAATGAGGAGGAATTCGTACAACACAGTGAGGAAGTGTTGAAAGGTTAGAAGAGGCGGCATGACAAGACAGTGACGTCAGGCAGGATGTTCTCTGGTGAAGTCACCGCAGTGTTTCACCTCGTATGCACATTCCCAGTTAGTTTTACAGTCATTCCACCATCTCTAACTGTTATTTTTGTTTATGCTGAGCCAGCGCTCTTTCTTGAGTATATGATACATTCTGAACTGAAGTTATCTATTGACATGATGATTTATTGCAGGAAAACTTGACTGCTTCCTGGGTTTCAACACTCGTTCAGCTTATTAGATTCTTACTAGCACTCTCTTGTACTTGAGTTGTTGCCCTATTTGACCGAGCCAATAAGAATCTCGCTATTGTAATATTTGATGCTCGTTGTTGGTCTGCAGACAGTTACATTGCGTCAGACCGTACATCACCTAATCATACATGTTTCAAGTAACTATAGCGTTTTCAAGGGTATGTTGGCATAAAACATTTTCGCGACATACCATTATTGGAGGTACGTAAATTTCGCAAATACATTCCAGGTCAGGTTGAACGCCAAAAATATATACTTCATAATCACGTGTGTGATTAGCTGGCGGCTGTCACGAAACGCATTTGACTACTGCAAGCCAGTAGTAAATAAGGAAATGATTCATAGAGCTATCGCTTGTAATGTTGTAAGCCAATGAATAATCGACTGAGTCCAGAGCGTGATACAGGACTGAGCAATCTAGGCTACTGCCAGACGAATCCGCGATATTGACGTACGTCTAAACACTACCTCTAGTTACGTATCGCTAGAGACAGGTAAAATTCGCGGGTTCACCTACCTGTAGGCTAGCCTCCAAGATTATCTGTGTATTCAAGTAGACAACAGATGTTCATTGGCTGATTGCTGACACAGCGGTACTACATGATTCCGTTGCTTGCTCAGTGTTGTCTTAGGCCAGGGGTGGCCAACCTTTTCGAAGCTATGGCCCAAAAGTCGAACCCTACTCAATTGCAGAACCAAATCATGTCGCGGGTCGCGATAAAAAACTTTCACGTCGACTACTTTTTATGAGCTGAACACTTACGTACTGTTTTGTTGTAGTATAACAGAGAATTGTCTCCACAGTAGTATATAAGGAGCGTTGCCAAATATGAAATCATTATTTAAATATTTTTGCTGTCAGTGTAAGTAACCCTGAAATATTATGGAAACGCTTCAGCTTATGGCGGACCGTTTGAAATGCAGTGTGTTTGGCCCGTGGGCATAGGTTTCGCCGTCCCTGTCTTAGGTCAAGTAAGGTATTAAATGAGTTAGGGATCAATTGAACGCACTCATGCAAAAAGGAACCAACTAACCCACAATGTAATTAATTTTGCTATAATCATACTACACAAAAGGACTGAAGTATGTTCTTGGGGGGAAAAAAAAACAAGTATTAAATAATAATATCTAAAGAAAAATAAGACACCAGAAAAAAGGTTAATAGAAAGATAGACAGACACAGTATACTTTGACGTTAAATATCTCAGTTCTAGTAAACTCGGGTTGGTTCCTTTTTACGTAATTACGTCCAATTGCGAAGTTGACATTAACCTACATTTGCTTGAATTGTAGCTTGTACCCAGACGTAAACGCGAAATAGGTCGCTATCTATCGCGCATGACAGATAAGTACAGCATGTAATTAATGGTGACAAGATATGGTAGCAACTTGTTCTAATGTCATCTGCAGCTCTGCTTCACTGGCAGAATATATTTGTTCAGAGGCGTGGCTCATTTGGCTGAGCCAATGAGAATAAGGCTACTGCGACACCAAGAGCCTGTGGATTACTTTTATCTCCTCAAGACACAGAGAGTTGAAACATCCAATCGCTGATCACGAAGCACAGCTACAGATGCGCACGTAATTATTTTCACCAGACATCACTGGCTCCACAGGTCCGTGCTTCTCGTCGACAGCGACAAACGATTTGTTCTCTCTTTCTGTCTTAAGATTCAAGATGGCCTTTTTCTAGACACAGTGGTTTGAAAACAGTCGTTTTTAATTATTTATAAAGACCCCCACAACCGATTTGTAATATGTGTGCTGTATTTTTAAGATAATAGACTCACGGCTAGAAATGAGTATTATACTTATAAAAACTAAAATTTTAAAATAATTTAAAGAACCCCGGGAAATAAAACTAACACGTAAGATATAAAAAATTATAGTTTCAAATTATTATTGACCCTCAAATGAGTCGGGAATTAGATATTGGTATATGTTCATAAATCCGACGGTCTACACTTATTTCAACAGTTCCTCACTATAAAAAAAACTACTTTTGATGTGACAACTGAAATTTTTTTTCATTAAATGCAGATAAAAACTATCCCGATGGAAATAGCTTTCAATTTATATAAAAAAAACATACTGAAATAGGTTCATTCGTTTGAGAGAAATGCTGTCACAGACAAACATAGGCGTCAAAATTTTAAGGTAGATATTACTGATAACTAGAATTCATTTGAGAAGACGCCATATATTGAACCATTATGCGCGAGATTTACTTCAACGATTAGATCACTGTTAATTAAACTCGACCTTACGGAACGTGCACCAGTAACAAACCTGCATGAAAACACTGGGTACACTCCATTTGACCTAAAGTCATATGACCTAAAACAGTTTTAGGCTGGATGCCTGTTAGGCCAAGTGACTTTTAGGGCAAGTGACGTTTAGGGTAAGTGACGATTAGGGCAAGTGACTTTTAGGCCGTGTGACGTTTAGGGCAAGTGACGTTTAGGGTAAGTGACGATTAGGCCAAGTGACTTTTAGGACAAGTGACGTTTAGGGCAAGTGAAGTTTAGGGTAAGTGACGTTTAGGGCAAATGACGTTCAGGCCAAGTGAAGTTTAGGCCAAATGACGTTTAGGCCAAGTGACTTTTAGGGCAAGTGACTTTTAGGACAAGTGACTTTTAGGCCAAGTGACTTTTAGGCCAAGTGCCGTTTAGGCCAAGTGACTTTTAGGCCAAGTGACGTTTAGGGCAAGTGA
>PNEQ01094834.1:0-12529 GCA_003012365.1 Medauroidea extradentata
AAATACAATAAAATTTATTGTGTTTTGGGTTAATGACTTAATCACTAACATCGTTTCTGTTCATTTAAATATAACATAAAGGTTAAAATGTAATACAGTTACAGTTTAAATAAGACCTGAGTGCAGTGAGAGGATTTTGCCAAAAAGGAAAATAAAACATTATTTTCCTTATTGAATTGTGCAACAAGTGGCACAGTAGCATGTTGCTAGTATAGTTGTCTATGGAGTTTTATGTCGTGTTGGCGGGGTACAGTGGAGAAAAGCTGTGTACGTTAACATAATTGTGTTTATTTTAACAATAAATAAGTTATCAGACGGTTCATAAATTTAGAGAGATAATATTAAGTAATAAATATAGAAAGTTCTCTGTTATGAAGTGGAAGACCTAAATAAAAATGAAAAATCATTTTACGTGGGAAGTGAAGTTTGTACGAGTGTGTGGCGATATGGGGTTTCTTAAGAGGATTTCGGTGAAACGTAAAAGAAATACGCAGGTAAGCTTGAAAATATGTAATATATATGGAGTAGTAGTTTGGTGGAGGTTAGTCAGTTGAATTTAGAGCAGTGATAATGGAGGTACAACCGGTTGTAAGGTGTGGTGATGTGACTAGAAAGCGACGTATGGAGCTATCAACGACTAGTGACAACGATAGCACTGATAGTGCCGACCTGAAAGAGGAAGAGGGAGGAAAGGGTACAATGGGGGTAAATTTATGTTTTATTCTTAATTTATTCACATCCTTGGCATACAGTCTAGAATATTTACAAAATTTGGGAGAGTTGGCCAAGGAGGTACCATGCACGAAATGTCAGACGGTAATGAAGTTAACTGTAGTTAATCAAAAGCATACAAAAGATGAACATGTGTGGAGATGTCGACAATGTAATAGTTGGAAAAGCTTACGATATGGAACATGGTTTAATAAATCAAAATTAACACAGAAACAAATAGTGATTTTAACATATTTGTGGTTATGGCAGCAGCCAATAAAATTTTGTATGCATGAAGCAGAAGTAAGCTGTAGGACAGTAATTGATGGGTTCAGTTTTTGTAGAGAAATACATGTTAAATGGATTAGTACACAAGGGAAAGTAGGAGGTCCCAATAAAATAGTAGAGATAGATGAAAGCTGTTTTGGGAAAAGAAAATACAACAGAGGGAAGAAATTGAAAGCTGTATGGGTGTTTGGTGCAGTTGAAATGGATACTGGGAGTAAGAAATTAGTTTTGAAAGTTGTACAAATCGAACAAAGGAAATCTTGTTAGACATTATAAAAGATAACATTGCCTATGTGAAAAAATAGTATAAAAATGTATGCCTTGATTTAAGATGTAGTTATCTATTTCACTTGATACAAATACACGAAACCAGAGTGCAGGTTAAAGTACATTAATTTTGATAAGACGAAACAGGGAATGAAGGAACGGGTCGCGTTTAGTGATCGGGTTGTTTTGTTGTGTCAGAAGTCGTTTTGTTGTGTCAGAAAGAAACGACAATTGACCTTTTTTGGGCCGATTGTTGAAAAGATCACATTATTTACCGAAGAGAGATCCATTGCATCAATCAAAACATTTGATTCAAAAAGATGGAGAAAGCAAGGTCAGGGATAATAATGGTGATTAAATGATTCAAGGTGGCCATAAAGTCTATGTACAATTACAAAAATTCATATCACAATAACCATAGCAGTTAGATATGTGCTGTTTACAGCAAAATGAAGACCAGTATCTAAAGTTTGATTCATGTTGCAGGTATAATCATCATAGAGAAGATCGTATCTTCATAAAATGACGCCACAAGAGAAAGCCAAGTGTGTCTTGTGGTATCGTGAAACACAGTCACCGGTTTGTGTTCAGCGGAAATTCCGGACAGAATATGGACGACCACCACCTGACAGGAGAAGCATCAATTCGTGGTACACTCAATTTAAGGAAACCGGCACTGTGTGCGACCGTTTGCAAACAGGGCGTCCATCTGTCAGTGAAGCGCATGTTGCGGCTGTGCAAGAAACATTCACTCGAAGCCCTACAAAGTCAACACGTCGTGCTTCTCGGGAACTAGGGATACCCAGATCGACAGTGCAATCTTGCATGAGACTAAGAATGCATTCGTATAAAGTGCAGATACTGCAGTCATTAGACGAAGATGACAAACCACGTCGTGCAGCCTTTGCAAGTGACATGTTGCAACGGATGGATGAGAACAATGCTTTCCTTGAACATGTGTGTTTCTCCGACGAAGCTACCTTCTACATCTATGGTAAGGTAACCAGGCACAATGTTCGCATATAGGGTTCAGAAAATCCCCATAGTGTCATGGAGAATGTGAGAGATTCTCCCAAAGTGAATGTTTGGTGCGGATTGATGCACAACAAGGTCATAGGTCCTTTTTTATTTATTGAGAAGTCTGTAACGTCTATCAGCTACCTAGATATGCTACAACTTTATGTTGTGCCTCAGCTCCAAGACCTGCAACCTGTGGTTATTTATCAGCAAGATGGCGCACCACCACATTGGGGGTTAATTGTTCGTGACTTCCTGGACGAAACATTCCCTGACAGGTGGATGGGGCGAGATGGTCCCATACCCTGGCCACCACGCTCGCCCGTTATCACACTTTTGGATTTTTTCCTGTGGGGTTATATGAAGGACAAAGTGTATGCAACACCTGTTCTGAATATCGAATCACTGAAACGTAGGATAACTGCTGTGATTGAAGGTATCACGTCACAAATGTTTTCAAACGTTTGGCGTGAAATCGAATATCGTTTGGACATTCTATGGGCAACGCAAGGCGCTCATGTCGAAGTGTATTGAAAGACGAAAAAAATTTTAGATACTGGTCTTCATTCTGCCGCAAACAGCACATATCTAACTGCTTTGGTTCTTGTGTTATGAATGTTTGAAATTGTACATAGACTTTATGGCCAACCTGTATAATATAGAGGAATGGTCATTTTAATTATATGCAGTATGTTAAGGAAAGGTAAGGAATTTTCAATTGAAGATAAAATGTAGTATTTAGCTAGGAACTAGGAAGTGTTTTGAAAGATAGGTATATAACTATTTTCATGAGAGGAAGTATGGACAAAATAAAAACAGTAAATTGAATTTTAAACAAAGTACCACCTTATTGTAAAAGGTCTTACGATGCCACATAATAAATAGAAGATAGTTTATACGAAGGACGTCGCTGTTAAGGCAAGAGTACGGAAAAACAAAATGCCATCATTTTGATTGAGAGGTAACAGACTGGCCGGAATTTTAACACTGTAAAATAGTGTAAAAGAATATTGCTTAGAGTATTTTCGACTGATGGTTGGATTAAATTGGTTCCTGTGAGAGTTTTAATTTAGTCTGATTTTGTTTGTGTATGCCAGTTGAATATGCAAAACAGTGTGTTAAGTACACGAAAGTTTTAGTTGGTTATATCCAGGTTACAGTGGTTTACGAGAGAGGCAGAAATGTAGGAAACGAGTAAATGGATGTTAAATATATGGCTTTGGAAAACAGTTGACATGTATGTGTGGGTAGTGTTAATCAGTCGTTCTACGTTAATATTAATTTTGGGTAGGTGAGTGAATAACAAAGTATGATTATGTTAGGGAATAATTCTAATAGCATTTATGTGGTTCAAGGTTAGTTGTGACGTTAATTTTAAATTGTGTGCAGATTTTTATTTGTGTAATGTTACGTAAATACTGGAGAAGTGAAACTGGTTTAGTGTAATAGAATATGTAGTAAGAAGGCACTTAAAAAAATAACTGTGTAGGACTGGTATCGCAATGTAATACAGAGCGGATGGGTTTTATTTTACAATTCGGTACCACTTGATATCGAGAGGTAATGAAATATATTGGTGTGGTATCGCAATGTAAAATGGAGCGGATGGGCTTTATTTACTTTTCGGTACTACTTTACGGTATCGTGTGGTAAAATATAACCCATCCGTTTTATTTTATTTTACGATACTACAGTAAACAAATATTTGTGGATTGTTCTGACGACTGGGTACAAAATAACTATATATTTTGACATTGGTATCGTAAAATAAAACAGAGCGGATGGGTTCAATTTTATTATTCTATATCACGTGTCTGGTATTGAATAGTAAAATAAAACCCATCCGCTCTATTTTATTTTGCGATACCAAAACGTAATATTACGATGTTGCATGTTCCCGCCCGAAACCCCACATTCCCGTGGATGGCCCGTTAGTTTGTTAGGGGAGGGGAAGTTAAGAATGGTGCGACATCATTGACACCATATTTGTTGCGTCATAAAATTTTTTGTTTATGTAGGGGTATCGGGAAGTAAAATTGTCCCAAAAAATTAAATTCCCAAAAATTCCAAATTTTGAGCTTGGTCACAATATTATGTATTACAAACAATTTATGGTTTTTCAATGAGACTGGTTGTTTGAGTAAAAGTTCACAAAGGAGTCACGAAGGTTCACAATGGAGTTGCATAGGGGGTCATGAAAGGATTGACATTTAGACAAATAATAAAAAATGATTTTGGAAAACACTACTGCCTTTATTTTATGATATACCTCATATATAATCAGTTTATTCAACCTAGCATAAACTGCATAAATGTGGAAGTGTTGGTTCTGTACTTTCCTGGCAAAGTGCAGAGTATCTGACAGTTACCAGATGTCTTGAGGTGGATGGCTGCATAAAGCAGTGTTTACATCATGGGAAAATGTGTACTCTGTATTTTCCACACTGACATCTCGTACTGCGTGGCAGCATGCACGTGACCATATGTTACCAGACACCATGCAGGTGTGCTCATGAGGAAAACAATTCAGAAGGTCACATACACAGTGTCATGTGACATCACACCATGTAGCTTCTCTTGTGACTTTGACAAGGTCAGACAACTACACTATGCTCTTGTGTGTGTGCTTATAGCTACTTACATGTTATTACCTCGCAGGGTAGGCCCACTGCATTCATAATATACTAGGGTTGTATGCTGGTGCAAAAGCATATTAGAGATGTGCATGACGTACACCATCGGAGGATTCAATGTTTTTCACTGTCCTCATAGCGTGGGTTGCCCAGCCAATAACCCAGGAATTGTGTTGGGGCAGCACTTCACAGTGTCTGATCTGAAGGAGTTGTACAACAGTTCACACCTTTCAGGTTGTGCGATAGGAGATTTTTGTAGACTGGCAGCAGGTCCGGCAGCAGTGCATGTATCTGGGGTGTGAGTCTCGATGTTTGACTTTAAGGGCGGCGGTAACCAGCTGCATGAAGACGGATGTCACATTTTCTGTGTTGCTATTCATGATGCAAACTGTTATCGCTGATGGACGGGACGAGGGCTACTGCTGCCTTACACCAACCTCGGGAATGTGGCATGTCTGGTACAGTTGTGCAACCCTTGAAACACTCTTTGCAGGGTAGGCAGTCGCTGATATCTTCGTCCTATTGTATACAGGTAGGTAGATGCTTGAAAATTGACGTAATTTCGTGATGTGCAAATACCAAAAGGAACACTTTTGATAAGAAGGCGATTTCTTGGTCCTTGTAGAGTGCTGCGAGCGAACAATGACTTCCATATGCTACAATAGCAGACACTATTTTCTGCCCAGTGGGACAGCATGCAAACATCTGAAAAATCTTAGTGATAACAAATTTAACTTAAAACATGTGGACAACAGCAGATGACTATGATGGGCAGCAACACGATTAAGACTGGGCTCAAAAAGCTACTTATACTCTGGTATATGCAGAAAGATAATCTAGAACAGGTGACATGCTTGACAATTATGGAGGTATATAGGGGAAAAAACAGTGACAGTTCAAGGTCATGTGATGCAGGAAGAAGCTGGGACAGGTTCTGACATGCGCAGCAGTATGGGTTGGAGAGGGGAAAGGAGAGGGAAATGAGCAGGGAATGGTTGTGACACGAATGACAATGATGGAGGTATAGATGGGAAAGTGCAGTGATAGTTCAAGGTTATGTGATACAGGAAGAGAAGCTGTGACAGGTTCAAACATGTGTGGCAGTGTTGTTTGGTGAAGAGGGGAAAGGAAGGGGAAGTGAGCTGGGACAGGTTCAAACATGTGCGACAGCTATGCTGATGGAGAGGGGAAATGAGGGGGGTGTGCAATGGCAGTTCAAGGTCATGTAATGCAGTAAGAGAAGATGGGACAGGTTCTGACACGTGCAGCACATCTATCAATAATGAACTAGTATCGGCATTATTAAATATGTTAAATATCAAAAAGTTAAAAACCACGGCATATAACCCATCCTGTAACAGATTAGTAGAGTTCGTAAATAAAACCTTAGGCACGCAATTAACAGCTTGTGCTCATGAGGACCCTAAAAACTGGGATCAGTATTTAGACTTTGTAGTGTTCGACCACAATACAACAGTTAACACAACAACAAAGTTCACACCATTTTACTTACTGCATGGAGTAGAGGCTATGCAACCGTCCCATGCCATACTAGGTGAATACGCTGATGGGTATAATGAATGGCAAAATAAACTTGATGAAAATAGGGATAAAGCCAAATTAAATTTAATACAAGGGCAAAAAGTTCAAATGGCAAACTTTGACAAAGGTTACAGAGATAATAACCTTCAGGTAGGTCAAAGGATGTGGTTGAAAAATCACATCCGGCATAAGGCCCTTGCCTTCAAGTATTCTGGTCCTTATCAAATCACTAAAATAATAGGTCTTTCCACGATAGAAATTAAGAAAGGAAACGGGGGAGACATGGAATACTATGATTATGTCATTACAATACAGATAAAACTTGCTAATGTTAGATAAAAACTTATGTTCTGTTGTTACAGGTGTACGAAGAAAGGCAGGAGTGGCAGTAACTACAAGAACTGCCATTTTCAGCTTTCTGTGCGTGGTAACGCACATGACCGCTGAGCTATCATACAGAACTTTCTCAGGGCTTTACTGGAGGAAAATTAGACCTAGTGTAATCTATGACGAAACCCTCCCGCTAACAACCTATATTCCGATTAGTAAACCAGAGAAATCACAAGTGATCGACATCTGGCAACACAAAGCTTGTGCAGTAAATTCTACAGCAGTTTACAACAATGAAATTATAATTAGAAAATTCTTTGAATCGGTGCAAGAAACATTGGCGTCTCAATACTTGAATGAGGTAGATATCCCGGTGAGACAAAATAGAGGTATTCAACTGCTAGGAGACATTACAACATGGCGTTGTAATGTACTAACAGAAAAACCCCTAGACCAGTTGATAGGTAACGAAAAATATTTGGTTTCAAAATACAATATGCTACAAAAAATTGTATTTGAATTTGAGACAAAGTAAATTATCATGTTTTTGTTCTATATTTTGTAACTTATCTTGTACCTGAAATTTTTAAATGATATTTGAATGTACTCGTATATTTTTTATATTTTTGCATGTGATCCAACATAATCATATATCATTGATATATTTGAGGTTAACTTAACTTGAATGTAATAATATAGTTTTGATATTTCTTCTGTAAGCAAATTCAAAGGTTGTTGTTTCTATAGTATTTTTTAATTATTTAAAGAGAAATAAATTCTATGTAAAGCATTGTTTGATCTTTCAATTATAGTCTTGGTTTATAGCACATACCAGAAAGGTTTACAGAAAAAGAAAAGAATTCATTTTACACTCCCTAGGTTAAAGGTTAGTTTGGGAAACTAAACAAAAGACTAGGGGAGCGGTTTAAAGTCCAGTGGTACTGCTGTTGGTTTTTCTGTAATCATGATGTGGTTACAGAAAGGTCTCTGTGGTCTCATTATCATGCCTAAAAATGTGAGCAATTCTTCCCTTTTGTCAGGTTTAGGCATCTCTACTATTGATTTAATATTGTCGTCATCTGGGCTTATGCCTTGTGGACCCAGTTTGTGTCCCACATACTTAACCTCACTAACACTTACATTACTTTTTGCTTTGTTGAATTTCACTCCATGCTCTCTAGCTCTCTACAATACCTTATTTAACTGCTTATCATGTTCTACCTGGTTGTGACCCCATATTGCTAAATCAAAAATGTATACTGCTACCCCAGGAATGTCAGAAAAGATCTGTGAGAAACATTTATGAAAGACTTCTGGTGCAGAGCACAGTTTTTGAGCACTCGAGTGAACATGTATATGCCAAGAATGGTACTGAACATAGACAGCATCTGACTTTTCTCATCCAGCTTTACTTGCCAGAACCCCCTAAATGCATCTAATGTTGTGAAAACCTTGGCACCCTTCATCCGAGACACTAATTCGTCAAAGGTTGGCAGTGGGTAATATTCCCTCTGTATTCCTTTATTTAAGTTATGATGATCTAAACATATCCTGATGCTATTATCTGGTTTTCTGACTATTACTAGTGAACTAACCCAATGGTGGTGTTTCCTCAGCCTGTTTTACGATTTCACATTTTTCCAACTCATCTAATTCATCCCTCAACGGCTCAATAAGATGAAATGGTGTTTTCTTTGTTTTAGATACTTGCTGCTACTACCCTCTTTTAGAGTTATGCTGTGTGTGTAAATGAGCTCTCTGATACCATTATATAAATTTTTTTAAATCCCTCATTAATTTAGCAACTTCTACTCTGGAGTGGTCTTCGTCCCTGTTATTGTTTTCTGTTTCATTTAATATTTCTACCCTCTTAACTCACTCATACATTTCAAATGTTGGTAAGCCCAAGACTGAAGGTGTATTCTTATCTTCCTGTACCACTTGAAACTATACTACTCCTATTTTTCCTCCTTTAAATGTGCACTTACAAAAACACTTCCCTCTTACAGGTATAGGTAACCCACTATAATTCTCCAACTTGGTTGTGGAGGGGACAATATTCACTCCTAACCTCTCCATATATTATCTGTTCATTACATTTACTTGAGCCCCAGTGTCCAACTTTAATGTAATACATTTACCCTTAATCATTACTTTCTCTACTCAGTCTGACCTATCATTAGCTGATATCTCATTTATTTTTCCTGTTATTGTTTTTTGGTCCTCAACTCTGGTTGAATTTACACTCCTACACAAAACACTGTATTTCATGAGTTTATGATTTCTACTGCAGAGTAGTGTATTTGATGAACATGTCTTACATTGCTCCTCCAACACCATGCATAGTGACCAACTTTCGAACACTTCATACAAGTTTGATTATAGGCTGGACATACCTTTGGATTATGGCTTTTACACCTGGTACACTGCTTATTGTTGTCTTCTTTCCGAGGCGACAAGAAACCAGGACCAGAAACAGAACATATTAAAAGAATATCACAATTTCCCGATAGGGGTCCACCAAGGTGCCAAACACACACACGTTTAAGGCAATACTGTCAGTGGCCACACATGAAGGCGGATGTCGAGAATTACACAAAAACATGCGAATCTTGTCAACGCAATAAACTTACCCAGGCAAAAATTAAAAGGCTGCTAGAGATCACAAGTACCCCCGAGATTGTGTTTGAAAAATGTGCTTTAGATATAGTAGGACCCATGCCCGAATCAGAAAAGGGAAACAAGTATTTGCTGAAATGCCAGGATGCTCTGTCAAAATATACTGTAGCAGTGCCTATACCACAATGGTTATACGGTTGCTCGTGCCTTTGTGGAAAACATGGTATTAAGATACGGGATTCCTCAAAATATATCAACTGACCAGGGCTCTAATTTTACGAGCGAGGTAATGAAAAAAAGTGTGTCGATTGTAACAAATAAGAAAACTGTGGACTACAAGCTACCACCCTCAGTCAAATTTTGTGGAAATATCCCATCATACTTTAGTTGAATTTTTATGTCACTATGTGCAGGCAGACCAAACAGACTGGGATAATTGGATTCCATATGCCACCTTCGTTTACAACACCACACCACACACTAACACTGGGTACACCCCTCATGAACTACTGTACGGTAGAAAACCAAATCTCCCTGGAACTTTACAAAAGGCTCCAGTTCACGAATTCCAAGAATGTGATTATTATGTTAGTCAGCTGCAGTCTCGATTACAACAGTAAGGAGAGGACGCTCCCGAAAATTGTCCAATCAATGAGTTGGACCATATACTGCTGTTAAAGTGGATGGTGTAAATTGCACACTAAGAAAATGGAGAAATAAAATAGTAAAAGTTCATGCGAATAGGCTAAAACCTTTATTTTAATTGTGTTGTAGGTCTCAAGATGTGGTGGACGGTGATACTGATAGGTGCGGCCGTGGGCCTCGACAATGTAGTGAACTGAACTGAATCACAGAATCCTCTGGACTTTATTATCAACAGGTAGGAAAATTCCAGTTGTACAATAACCAGTGGAGATTGGTAACATATGTTGATTT
This sequence comes from Medauroidea extradentata, assembly GCA_003012365.1. NCBI lineage: Eukaryota > Metazoa > Arthropoda > Insecta > Phasmatodea > Phasmatidae > Medauroidea > Medauroidea extradentata. Next base: position 10,344 of record PNEQ01094834.1, read on the forward strand.
AACTACATTAGATACTGATTATGTTCAGATAAACAACTACATTACTGTAACTAGAAATTTCTGCAATCAGTACGATCATTTAATGTCAAACCAATCCAGATATGTAGCTAGTTTACGAGAATGTGAACGCCAAATGGCTAAAGTAGAAAAGGCAAAAACAATGCTCTACGATATCGCAGCAGTCCCGGAAATGTCAGGAAGACAGAGACGAGGGTTAATTAATGTGATATGTTCTGTAAGTAAAATCTTATTCGGTACTCTCGACGAGGACGATGCTGAGTATTACACTAACCCCATTTCTAGGTTAGAGACAGAGCATCTTAATTTCCTGAAATTAGTTTAAAAAAATTACTGTTGTTAGATCTACAATGCAAACAAGTCAATCACACTGTACTAAATACTATAGAAAATGAGAAAATATTGTTGGCAGGTCTAAAAACCATGCAAAATCTAGTAAATCAAAATGATTTTATAATTTCCCAAATGTTTGACAAGGTAACACTAAGAATAACTACTAATGAACACATTAATATATTAACAAGGCTTGTTAAAGAATTGTTACGACAATATAACTTGCTGATAGATGCAATTGTGAATGCTCAAATGAAACTGTTGCAACCTTATATCATCTCCCCCACCCAAATCATCAATCACCTGAGTCAGGTTAGTCCAGAAGATAACTCAAAAGTAACCTTTCCCTTCGCATTGAGTTTCATTTCTGGGCATACACTAATGAAAATAATGGACTTGGATGCATACACATTCACAAAAATTGCCTCGGGTACGTCGTAAACATACCACTAGTAGAACAGTTCACGTTCACTAGATATAAAATGTGGCCTTTACCCATGCCAGTTGGTAATACTCAGGAGAAGTTCATTTTTATTAAACCTAGTAAAGAATACTTGTTATGAGATGAGTCGATGTTATATTATGTCATGATGACGGACTTTGCTTATAGTGGATGTAAGGTAGTTAGTTATCCCAGAGTGGAAAATTTGTAAACAGAATACAGCTATATTTAACTTACATGGTCAAGAAGGGTGCGAAGCGAAACTGCTTCGGTATGTTAAACAAATTCCTGAGGATTGTGCACGGCAGCTTACTGAAGTAAAAGAAACTGTGTGGACTTTACTGAAGGATAATGAGTGGCTGTTCGTGGCACCACACAGTGAAAAATTAAATGTAATTTGTAAATGACAAGAGCCGGGAACAATCACTGTGTCTGGTACTGGTCGTGTAGTAATTAAAGGACACTGCAAATGTTATGGTGAAAATGTAATTATGTTTTTAGTAATTACCATGGTGTGATTCCCCCTATGGCTCTGGAATACGATTGCTGTTTGGTAAATAGACAAACATTGAATCTAGATATGATTAATGTTAAGTTGGCATTAACTAATAATGTTCATAATTTAGACGATTTGAAAATGGCCAGCCACAAATTAGATGAGGTAGATAAGGCTGTACGAAACGAAGAGTGGAAGTTACTCCACTCTGATTCTGTACAGACGGTATCATGGACCACTTATGTACTAATCATTGTTATATTATTTGTAATCATATGTTGCTGTAAGGGTAAATGTGGAAAGTTAGTTAAGTAGTCCACTGTCACAAACTGCTGTTGCAAACATAACTGTTTTAGGCCCACGATAGTTAATAATGTAAGTCCTCGTTTGATGCAAGATACTCACTCCCCTCAGATTACTTGGTCCCGTAGACAACGGGAACAATCCGTTGATGATACAGAGTAAGAAGTGTTACAGACTAGAAGGGCGGACTCTCCTAGAACTTCCCGACCCAGGTAAATGCGAAGTCATGCACCACATTACTTCGCTCTTAAGGTGGGAGGAGTATGTTGTGCCCCAACATTGTTATTTAGGTGATTGAATATGCATTTTATTTTGTTTCTTATTGCAGCTATAGCGAAACTTGTGCTAGGAACCAATAGTGACGTAAATGTACAAAGGGAAGGAAACATACACTTTAGTCAGGCAGGAGATGTCGTAAATTCTATGCTACCGGGCAAATTTTGCCAACTCTTGTTTCTCAACGTTATATTATCATTTTGATTCCAAAGAACACATTTTGACTTGTTTTCAAATTTACAAGCTCCATTTTCATCATCTACAGGTTGCCTAAAAATTATGTTGTCTTAATTTGTATGACAACATAAAAAATTTATT
>PNEQ01094835.1:0-12529 GCA_003012365.1 Medauroidea extradentata
ATAATAACTGGTCCTATTTTAATTAAATATTAATAATTTTGTTTGAAAGTTCCTATTTGACATTTACCGGCACCCCCGCGACCGCCCGATCGATCGTAAATTTGGAGGCCCGTTACTTTACCTTGTAATTGTAAATCTCAATAAATATGTTGATTCACCTTGCCTTCTTTAATTTTAAACTACGCTTGTTATAACCCTAAGTTGTTTATACGAAGGGCTTCGTGACAACTTTTAACTCGACATTTTAAATGGTACAGTATGATAATAATAAAAACTACGTTAGACGAAAATGCAAATATGTTAATAACTATATTTCTCTAAGTTAGAGCTGGCACCAGAGAATGTGGTGGAGTGTTACCATCCCCTATATTGAGAACATTAAGGGTCTGGAAGGTGAGTGAAATCACAGGATAGTTGTAGTGCTTGTAAATACGCCATCAAGATATGTCAGGCTAACGGACAAAAAACGTTACTTTGACGTGACCCTCTTGTGTGCGAACGGTTTTAAAGAGAATCCATACCCCCCTCTCCAATGATGTTACGACCAGTTACGTATAATCCGCGTTGATCCAGTCTGAAGGAGGGAACACAGTGTTGACTGCTGTCATTCTACTCGTCTTCTTTCGAACACACGGGCCTAGTTCAGAGCAAGCACACGTCCAACCTCTTTGTCTTGATCTTTGTCCAGTACTGACGTCTCTTATCCCTTCCTTCACTATCATCAGGGATGCCCTTCTTCAAAGCCAAAAGTACTTAAGATCACGGACTTTGTTCAGAATACGTCAACCTTTCCAAGGACGATGTCAAGATGGGGAAAGTCCATCGCCTTGTCTGACTCCAGTTTTGATGCGAATAGTTCTCCGAGATCTTGGCTCTGGATGTAACCTGGGAATGTGTGTGTGTGTGTTGAAGTTCATAGAAAGATTCTGTGTTGTTTTGCCCAGTTCTATCTCCTCTTGAGTTTCGCCTGCGGTTTGTCTGCCACGGAGTTGTTCCCCAAGTTAACTTTCTGCGTCTGGAGCCACGGTTTGTGCGAACACGTTTTTGCTCAGTTGTAGAGTGGAACATATATATGAGCTAAATTGGTGTTCATACTTGAAAATATATAATGAGTCAGTGCCACTGTATTTCTATATGTTTTAAGATTCAATTTATTTCCCTTGCGTCAGAAAATCGCACATCTCATACGCCTGCAGGCTCTTGCAGTACTACTTTTCCGTTTATTCTGAAATGTAATTTGGCGCTTACATCCTTTAGATATTCCACTCTACAATTTACTTCCAGTGCCATATATGGTCATCTGCAGCTGAGCTTCATGGTCGGTGATTGGCTGTTTTAACTCGCTCTTGTCTTGAAGTTTTACTGGCCAATCACAGACGTTTGTTGTCACACATAAGAGACATGTCTGAACGCAGCCACGCCTCCAATAACAGTGAAGCAAAGCTGATGTTCACGTGAGCGTGAGGCATGAGGATAACTTGTGCGGCAATCTCACGGCTCTATCTATGTTCACTTGAGTCTTACAGAATCTAGAATAATGACGAAGGAAGTGAAACTTGAACCTGACGACTTGTGTTAACAAAGGGCCGGGAACTACCCTCTCTATATTGGCTCTTGTTACACTCGGGCTTACTTCATACAGTATTGCGTGTTTTAATACCAAGCACTCTACATAAGTCACGTGACACCGTGCTTGGTTCAACTGTGCACTCTTCCCTCCTTCCTTCTGTCTCCACTCTCAGCGTGAGGATCGCTTTCAAACGTAAACAAGCCTATATTAATTTTCCCCAGCGCATTCCTCACGGCCGGATATCGCGCCTGCCGGCATTTCCAATTTTCTCACTGTTCTGTTTATATTTTATTATTGCTCTCGGCTGGTTGTTTGCTTTATGCGCCACATAATCCTCTCTCGCCTACATCGCGGCAATTATTTCCGCAGGATTATCTTCGCTTGCGCGAGTCGGCTATAAACTGACTTTATTGGTTATATATGTTATACAGGCACTCGAAAACCATCTCGTGTGAAAACAAAGTCACATAGATCGCACAAAACTCATTTTTCAGACTTTGTTCCTCTGGTGTTTGCGTGAATTAATGGAGTGAAAGATAATTTTCAAATTCGTCTTACCGTTTCGGAAGTTCTGAGCTTAGTTGTGGCCCGAGGCCGAGGTATATCAGCAAGATTGCAATCATCATGGTTCATCGACAACTGACACTCTGAGATGCCAATTTGTCATACGACTCGACTGCGGCCGCCCTGTCAAGATTGCAGATAGGATGTTTAATTAAAGAATCAAATATGATTATATGATTGTTTTCTTTTCAATCCTGATATAATTATGCGGTTGGACGCTTGGTAGGCATATATATATATATATATATATATATATATATATATATATATAATATATATATATAATATATACACATACATACATACATACAGAGAGAGAGCTGAATACCGAACTAGCAGTGTACATATGATTTGTGAGGTTAGCAAGGGAAAGGGTACAGCTTGCTTTACATTTAGTTTTTTCACGATTCATTTGTCCAGTATAAACAAAGAATTTTATTGTAACTAGGTAAGTTAACTTTTAAGTACTGTGATCGCTTACACTGCTATGTTTGTATTATCAATTGACTGAGAGATATGAATTGATAAAAAGCAAAATGCTTATATTTAGATATTCAAAAGTGTTTAGTTTACTGTGAACAACATGTCTGAGAGCAGAGTAGCGTGAAGAAGGCTCGGGTGAAGGGTAGTTTGCGACCCCCCCCTCCCCCCTGGGATGTAACGATGTTGTGAAACAGTTATATAATAACGAAGAAGGAAGAGGATTGCGGGTATTTCACTAGTTGGCAGGGCCGACAACTCATCCAACCGGAACAAACACAATGTAACATATTTAGTTGGCATTCTCTTCCAAATGTATCCGGGCGTGAAATGTTTCTGTGGCTGGCAGGCATACCAGCTCGTTACACTGACAGACAGGTGAACTTGGCAACACTGCGCTGTGTGAAGTTTGTTTATCCAGGCAGAGTTGAGTGTAATTACAGCACTTAGGCACTAGAACTGTCTTCGTCGTTGTCGGTCTACCTGGTTAACAGTTGTGGAGGTTAACTAAGGAAGCAATGTTTACCTTAATTTAAGGATAAATCTTGCACATAAAAATGCTCTGCGTCAATTTTCTCAACGAATATTATATCGTAAAAGAATTAAAACATATTTTCGATATTTATTTGTCGGAAATATCCGTTTCAAAATTACCGTTTAGCTAGAGACAAATAAATTTCGCGATTTCATTTAAGAAGACGTTACATCCAAACTCCTGTACTCGTTAATTACTTCCGCGATTCAGCAACTGTTACAGAAATTCTTCCTTGAGGTCTGAGAACCAATAGCAGACCTGCATGAGAACACTCGCAGACTGCCGCTACCTTGTCACGTGTACAACTGTACACTCACTACAGTAGACAATGTACAAGTATCTGAGGACATATGTACACAGGACTGTGCAGTCAAGCCTGCAGTTAGATGAACCCGCGATATTCCCGGGTATATTCCAATAAGCTTTAAGGGCATGGGCCCGAGTTTCTCGGATTTCGTGAGGAATATTTTTTTTTAAACCCATACGAGAACAGGTATCGCAAAATTGCTTCGTAACATTGTAGAAAATTGGTTTTACTACGTAATGTAGTTTTTTTTAGACAAACTGTATGGAGATTTCAGCTAATATTTCAGTTAAAAGGAAATTTCGTTATTTAACTAAATAGCTACTACTTTGCTGTCTTCTGTCTCGACAAAATTAGGGCACGTAGTTTAAACCAGTCATAACAAAGTTATGGGGCGATTTTACGATATCGGTTCCCGTTTATGTTTTAAAAAAAATTTATCGTCAAACATGAAGAAACTCGGGCCCTAGCCAATTCCTTATAAAGTATCCTTTTATAAATTTCCCACAAAACTCGTTTCGTCAGAGATATTTTTCCTAGAAAGTGATCGATTTAGAGTAATTGTTACTAACATCAAGCCTGCCGGGGCGGTGTAGTGGTCACACCACTAGCCTCCCACCAAGGCGACCCGGGTTCAATCCCCGGTGAAGTCGGTCCCCTGACTTTCTCATGAGGCAACCATGCCAGACAACGTGGTTGGTCGGCTGGCTTCCTCGTTGCTTTTCTGTTTCCCCTGCCAGTATTCCTCCGCTGCACCGTTTTCCTCTCACTTTGTCGTAATCAGCACTCAACACCTCCATTCCTACACTTACTGAAGTGAGTGGATGATATCAGTTGTTACGAGTTCTGCAGGGATGTAGCAGTGGCAGGGGCACAACAACATTCACAAGTGTTTGGTGTCGACTCGTAGTAAAGTAGAGGGCATCTGTATGTCCGAACGCAGGGGCCCTTTTTCAGTCTCAAAATTGCACATAAAACTAATTCCTAGGAATTATCAAAATATTAAGGCAATTTGTTCACTATTTCTTTATCAAGACATTTTTACAAACTCGCCGCAAAAAGAGAAAAACATAATATTAAAATGTAAGGAGTGAGAGTTTAACAGAAAAGGTAAAAAAATTAGAATTAAAAAAAAAAAAAACGGAACTAGGTGACCAAATTGGTCACTCCTCTTGAAGGCGAAAAACAGTATTAAAAAATAATAACATAAAAATATTTAAAAAATAATCCGAACGAGACGCAATAAAATATAATAAAATTTATATTTTTATATTTTAATTTTGTTATAAATTTGATGAAGGTACAAACAATCACAAATGAAAAAAATTAAAATCTGTTAAACAATTATTTTGTAATAAATGGAAGCAAATATAAATGGTGAAAGCAAAAATTCATCAAGGTAAAGAAATGCTTCGAATGAATTTAAATTTAAAAATTTTAAAGGAGAAAAAAAACCCTCGAGAAACACAATTAAAAATAATGTTTCCAAAAATTACTATAAACCTTTTTATGAAGAGAAACATTTAGCAACTAAAAAAATAAAAAAAATAAAAAAGATAGTAAATGTGAACATTTTGGCGAGTCTTATAAACAATAAAATATTTATAAGGTCATAAAAAACTTAGAATTCATAAAGATCTCTCCTCATTAACTAAAAATAATTTTAAAAATATAATCAAATAAAGAAACAAAAACTAAACCCGAAAAAAAAATTATAAAATGGGATATTTCTTGAACAGAATATAATCAATTAGTAAAAAACAATCACGAACAAAGCAAAAAAAATTAGGAGCAACAAATTAAAATTTAATAAAATGAAAAATTTAATGATTATGAAAGATTGGAAATAGAAACAACATTTGAAAGTGAAATATAAACATATTTTATTAAATTTATAAATGATTAAATAGATCCACTATTATTTTAATGCTACAAAAGAAATTGTAATAAGTAACATAAAAGAAGGATTAAATAAAACAAATTATTTAAAAGTAATTTTCCATCTTTCTGCTCGATATAAAAGAGGATCTGGAGGAAATAAAGAATATTACGACGCATCTTTTAAAATAAAAAATGAAACTATTTTACAAACTGATTTAGAAGAACATTATGAATGAAATATTTCCAAAATAGCACAAGGATCCCAATGGATATTAAACGTAATAAATTATTTAGAATTAAGAATAAATAAATACAATCCGTTATGAGGAAGCGCTTATATTGATTTACCACAAAACAATCAAAAATAAACTGGCAGTTATTAGGGACTAATGTTGAAAATAATGATCAAATATGGTTTTTATGGTCTATTTTAACAGCACTACATCCTGTAAAACAGAACGCACGCAGAGTATCTAAACATATACAATTTGAGTACGAATTTAATAATGTGCTTACAGGTTTAGAATTCCCAATTCAATTAAATAAAAAAAAGTATTTGAAAAAAGAACTAATATTTATATTAATGTATATGCCTATGAAGTAAAAAAAAAAGGAAAATATGAATAAAAGGACGAGGTAAAAGAATAAATGTTAATTAATTATTTAAAAAATAATGAAGAAGGAACTAATAATAAAGAAAAAAATCCAATACGAAATAGAATATATATTTTACCCAGTAAGTAATACAGAAAATAAAACTGATAAGTACATCAATAATTTATATATATTAAAAATAAAAAATGATAACTATTGTTGGATAAAAAGTTTTTATCGACTTAATAGCTCTTAACTTAAAAAAAAAAAAACTAGAAAAAAATTTTGTTGTGGTAGATGTTACAATATTTTTATTCTGAAAAAAAAAATTAAATAATCACGAAAAATATTGTAAAGATCGTGAAGGTTTTAAAATAGAAATACCAATTTAAAAAACATATATATTAAAATTTAAAAAAAATAACACTCTTTAAAAGTGCATTTTGCTATTTACGCCCATTTTGAATGTTTATTAAATAAAATAAATAACTGTGAACCAAACCTTAATAAATCATATACAAAATTATCAAATGCATTAGCCAATCAGCTTTTGTTATTACATAAAATACGAAAATGGCGATTACAAATCTCCAGTATTTTATAAAGGACAAAATGTCTATAGTGTTTTTGTAAAACAGTTTATGGAGGTATCTAAAAAAAATTAAAGAAATATACGAAAAATAAATACCAATAATTCCTCTAACTAACGAAGAACAAAATAAATATTTAGTAGCAACAAATTGTTATGTTCGTGAAAAACCACTAATAAAAGACTCAGTAATGAACCACGAGCATTTAACTCGAAAATTTAGAGGAGCACCTCAAAATATTTGTGATTTAAATTATCAAAGTCCAAATTTTATCCATATTTATAATCATAACTTATCCGGCTATGACACTCATTTAATTATTAAGATCTTGGAAAATATGAAAACTAAAATAGAATTGATTTCATTCCGTATAATGAAGAAAAATATATTTATTTCACCAAACGTGTAAATGATGGTGTAAAATTAAGATTTATTGATTCATTTAATTTATGGCCTCTGATATTGATAAACTCTCTAAAAATCTTACCAAAGAACAATTTATTGAAACCTCAAATATTTCTCAGAAAATCAACTCAATTTAGTTATTAAAAAGGCGTACACCAATACGATTGTATGGATTCAGAAGAAAAATTTAATGAAACAGAGTTACCATCAAAACATAATTTTTACAAACATTTAAATAAAACTAATATATCTGACGAAGACTACGAATTTGCCCAAAAAATTTGGAAAACATTTAACGTAAAAAATCTTAGAGAATACACTGAATTATATAACAAAGTTGACGTTTTATTATTGATATTTTCGAGAATTTCATAGAAGTTTTTTATAAACCTATAAATTAGAGACTTTCTTGGTATTTTGCAGTCACGTTTAGCTTGGAATGCAATGTTAAAACACAAGAAAATTAATTAGAATTATTGACTGATTACGACGAAATATTATTGATTGAAAAAGGGATTCGTGGTGACACTTCCCAGTGCTGTAAAATATATGCCAAAGCAAATAATAAATATATGAATAATTATTACCCTAAAATTGAAAATTCTTATTTAGAATATTTAGATGGAAATAATTAATGTGACTGGCCTATGACACAATTTTTACAGTTTAGAGGTTTTGAATGGGTAAATTGTAAGCTTAATGACATAAATTATTGAGAAAATATATTTTAAAAGTTGAGAGCAATTAAAATTATTGATATATTTTAGAGTTTGACTTAGAATCCGCAAAAGAATTACACGATTTTCATAAAGATTTACCCCTAGTTCCTGAAAATTAAATTCCAGCAGGGTCAAAAAAATACTAACTAGATTATGTGATAAAGGAAAATATATTTATCAGCACAAAAAATTCAAACGCTATTTTTAGGAATGAAACTAAAAAAACTTCACAGTGTTTTAATACTTTAAAATCTGATTGAATGAAATCTTATATTGAATTAATACTCAAATGAGGACAAATCAACTAGCGATTTTGAAAAAAAATTTTATAAGTTAATGAATAATTCAGTTTTTGGGAAAATCATGCCAAATATTAGAAATAGAGTTGATATTAGATTTTGCTTGAATCCTAAACAGGTATAAAAATTAGTCGCCAAACCAAAATTTAAAAATTGAACTATATTTAGCAGATCTTTAGCAGTAATTCATATGAGAAAAACAAAATTACGTTTTAATAAACGGATTTGATTATGTTGGAATGAGTACTTTAGATTCACCAAAAACTCTAATGTACAATTTTGATTATACTGTGAGGAAACCAAAATATGTAAATAAAATGTAATTATGTTAAATGGATACGGATTCTTTAATATATTATACCAAAACAAATTATTTACGACGATATGAAAGAAATGATTCAATATTTTTACACCAGTGATTGTGAATAAAATAATATTTATAATGTGCCGTAAATAAACAAAAAAAATTTTATTGGTAAAACGAAAGACGAAAATAACGGAAAAATAATGGAAGAATTTATTGGACTTAAATAATATAATAATATAAATATTGAAGGTGATGCTAAAAAAAGATCCGAAGGTATTAAAGAAAGCGTGGCTAAAAAATGGAAATAACACTCGATGATTATAATAATTGTTTATTTGAAAACGAAGTATTGAACAAGAATATGAATCTTATAATGATTAAAAAACATTAATTATTTTCAATTGAATCAAGAAAAAGAGCTTTAAGCCGTGAAGATGATAAAATATTTATTCTTGAAAATGGTATTGATACATTACTATGGGGCCATTACCAAATTAAAAAGGAATAAAACCATATTACAAAAATTAAAAAAGTTTAAAAAATATATTACATTAAAAATATAAACAATAATTACTTTTTAAAAAAATTCTTCAGTGATTCTCTCACTTTTAACATCAGATATAAGATTTATTTGGCTAATTAACACCACATTACATTTTGTTGTAGCTTCGATTAGTTTATCAAAATCTACTGTTAATTTCAGATTAGTTATGTCTATTTTTACATTAGAAATGAACAATCAATAACATATAATGGTCTATCAGAAAGTAATTGATCTGGATTGTAGTACATTTCATTGTTACGAAAAGAAGTATCCAATTTAGTTTTTGAATTTTTAAAATCTTAATAAGCTATGTACATTTTGTCAGACATATTGTCACCTAGGTCTAAAGTACAATTATCTTTTGGGAAAACTTCATTTCTACCATTTTTAATTTAAACGTTTCTAACATAAGAATTATCAAACATCGAAGCATGTCTATCTTGGTCACATAATCTGGCATATCATACTAAATTTAATTAAACTGATCTTTTATATCAAACTGAAATAAAGTTGCTCTAGTTGGTACATTTTTCTCGATACACCGACAATTGTTAAAGTAAATTGAAATTTTCGGATTTTTGTAAAATTTAGCCTCAATTCCGTCTCTATAATTTGCTTCATATTCAACAATTGGCTACAATATTACCATTTTATGAAATTTATATCTGGGTAAGGTGTACTATATAATGTGCCGCCCATTTTTTATTTAGGTTGCCTGTAAAGAGAATTTTTATTGTTAGAATCACGTATGAATGTAATTTTATAACCATCTTTCCAATATACATATGATTACAATTTCTGATAAATCCAAATATATATTTCAGTGGATACATGATTTCATTATGTTTGTCTGCTCTAAAGAAATAAAATTCATCTACACCACGACATTTTGATACACCAGATTATTTTAGATCTGATAATTCTGATAACGATGCTAGTAATACATGCTTCATAGTCGAGGTTATTCCAGGGTTATCAATAGTTTCAATAACTGAATTTTATTCTAAAAGAAAAGAAATTAGGAGAAATAGAAATTTATAGAATTTTTCGATGGATGTATTAAAATAGGTTAATCCAAACATAAAATTTTAGTTTTGCATGTTATACTTTATTAAATTTTATTGGTTTGTGGACAATTCAATTGTAAACTTCAATTGCAACAAATATTTTAAAATCTCTTAAATATGGTATGTGATATTTTCATTTAACAGCCATTTGAACAACCGTTTAAGCTGTTTGAATTTTTATTTTATAAATTATTATATTTAAATGATAAAGGAAAAAAAAAAGCTAGAAAAAATTACTAAGAATACGACAGTTTATTGAAAAATTTAAAGAATTAAAAACATCACAAACAAAATTATGAAAAGAAATAGGACAACCATAGACAGATGCAACTTAGGGAAATAATAGAGAAAGTTACACATAAGAATAAGAATTCAATTGCTACACTTATTCTCGCGGTTGTGAAACCTGCCAATTGTTTCTGAAACAACTTTTGAAAGGGAACTGTTTAAAGGTAAACACTTCGATGAAACATTTAAGCATTTATCAAAGGCTATAGTACCCCATCAACTAACAATAGAACAACATTTATTGGTGAGAAAGTAACAGAAATTTAAAATAATTTTAACGCGTATATTTCTGGATTAAGACCTGAAGGAATCAAAATATATATTGGTGATAGTGAAGTAACATTTAACGATGATAAACTTATCATTAATAGGAGGACAATATATTGGAACTAATGGTTTGTAGGAATTGTTAACAAAAAAGTATGTTTCAGAAAGTGAATATACAAATGCTTATCAAAATTATAGTCAAATTTTAACAAACACAAATGCGGGTTTTTCAAGAAATGATCCAAATTTTGGAAAGCAAAACTCGCAAGGGTGACAATTGGAGCAATATAGTTAAACCAATTTATGAATAGATTAAACAGAAATGTGCTACACCAAAATCAGGAAAAGGTATAAAAAATTTACTAACCTCCTAATATGGACGGAGGATGTTAGAAAACTTATTGATAGGCTTTTAGTTATATAAAGTGAAGAAAATGCTGGAAATAAAAATTATTACAATGAAAAAGTGGGAATAATGGACATGTTGAATAGCAAATTTAGTGATTTTGTTGTGAATAATCCAAAAGGAGTTCTGTATCTTATAATTATTTATTAATTTATTTATTTAAACATCATTTACACGATTACAATTACAACTTACAATAACACCATCTTCTTTAGAATCTAAACATCACGGAAAATGAATAATATAATTTACTAGCAGTCCCCCGCGGCTTTGCTCGCGAGTATTATTCGCAACTTATGGTAATATTTGCTTTAATTGAAGAACCTATTTGTTCTCAAGATTGGTACTTCAGTCATCAAGTGTTAGAATGTCCAAACGGCTAGTTGAACTAACTCTGCAGAAGGATAAGTAGCTATAGCTGCCCACGCGAAAAGCAGTCTTAAGTTTGACCCTGCCACCAACAGCGACTTCGTCTGGACCTTATTTATAGCCCTGCCTATTTGACGTTGTGTGGTAGTTACAGATACCTAAGGTAAGAGGAGAATCGAATGAGAAACATCTGTTTACCCTGTGCACAACCATTGGTGACGGTGCCCTCAATTATATATTCTCAAAATATTCACTTTAACTTTATTGCTATTCCACAGTTTCAGTGGGTAAAGGTTTCACGGAAACGTATTTGGTACAGCAAACTTAATATTAGTGAGATGATATATCGTCGTTTTACTGCCAAAAGCTGCCCAGTCAAAATGAGATAAAATGATAAAAATGCTAGGAATATGTAAATATTGTTCACGAACAATTGCCCAAGTTTTAAGTATATTCGTCATTTCGTACTGTTGCGTCACAGTATAGAAACGTACCACATTTTTTGTCAATATCTACAATTTAATAGTGTTTTTAAACAAAATAACAATAATGACTTAATCACTTTTGGTAGTATACCGACGATATGTCAGCTGATGTCGTAGAGGAACCTAAGTGTAAAGCGAACGGCAATTTTACCCCTTTTAAACGACTACATGTAAATTGCACTAATTCGATCTGCCTTGTAGTTATTGTGTGTCAGAATTGAACGTTCGCACGTAGCTTTTAACGGAATTCGAGCCCAGAACCTGCCGGAATTTAGACCTGAGTAACAAACAACTCCGTCACGTAACGTCGAAATAATTCATGAAAATAAAATTTTATTAAAAAAAAAAAAAAATATGTGTCCTGGGCTCATAGAGGTTGTACAACACCACGTCTCGATAGGTTACTGTAGAATGAAACTCCTGTATAGGTTGTTTCTCGCTGCTCGTTCCTGCTTTTCGGATCGTTTGCCTTGAATATTGACCAATTTAATTTTATTCTTAATAATCACGTTTCTTACAAAGAAAAAAAATCATACATATTTTTTTTAAATATTTACGTAAGCATCACTCTGACGCGAACAACACCTCAACATCGCTACTTTTTAGATAGATATCGTGGGTTGATGGAAAACAAATTTTGTCCTTTTTCACCCTTCTGGGTGTCGAATTTTGAAATATTTTAAATTTACATCTTAGACATTTGTATAAGTATCCAACTGAAGTGTAAATCACATCGCTAGCCCGTTCAGTCGAATCAAAATCGATCATTCACTAAAAAAACACATATCACCCCTGCACAGTATTGAGAAATCGAATTTCGAAAAATCTGAAAACCGTTTTGCGATAATTTCTGTA
>PNEQ01094840.1:0-12527 GCA_003012365.1 Medauroidea extradentata
CTTCCTGAACAGATGTGCCGTACCTCCACATGCAGCTCACATAGTGTCACTGCCTCCTCCTCTTCCTGTTCACTATCATTGTACACTTCGTCCAGGTCCTTGATTTGTACGATATACGAGCCCATTGTTGAACACAGAGCGTACTCACTGCCTTCATCCTGAAGGGGCAGAACCTCGACCTTGGAGACACCTGGACACTAGCCCTGTAGTGTTGCCCTCTTCATCGCTCCGTAGCAGTAGTAGAGATGGATGCACAGGTGTAGCTGCTCTACAAACTGGCGACCTGTTTCGGTCGCTCATAATAAGAATATGTGGTGGTTCTGGAGTATATGTCTCCTTGTGAAACAAATTATATCATCAAATGTTTCGGCGTCTTCCTCTAGCAAGGCACGGAACACTTCCTTCTCACTCGACAAGGCAATATGAAATGGTAGAGGTGTAAACACCCGCTAGCCTCCCTGTACACATCCTCTCTCTTCGCACATCGGATGGGTCTCTACAGGCGCATGGAGCATGACTCAACAAGGCCTGCGGCCGCGCACGGGACAGTCCAGCGCCTCGCGATGGGAGAAATGACGAAACAGCACGCCTCACCCCGACCAGCTCATCGCCTCGAGTATCAACCTGTTCAAAGTTTGTCATCACAGACTGCCTTCCAGGCACCCCAGTAGCAGTCTTATACAGTTACCCGTAAAAAGAACATTTGCTAATAAAAATAACACAGTCGTTTAGTTTTAAACAAATATATGTATTTATTTATTCGAACATAATTCACTTTATTTAAACGTAATGTCTGATTGTCGAATCCAACTGTCATGACTTGCATCGAACCCCAGCCAGCGCACTAGCACTTTCATTTCCTTTCTTCTTCAATACCTTACCGACCAAATACGTGTTTGGATACTTGGTAACTTGAATTTCTTCGCTGTAGAAGCCTCCTCGAATAGCCTTGTCTTCCACATCTTCTAGGTAGTAGGTCCTTGGTTCGTAGTGTCGAATACTGACCACTTTAAATATTTCAGTGCTCCAGTTAGGTGTGTAGCCTTTAGTGACTGTCCCCTTCACTCGCGATATCCTTATGTAGTCTCCAACCTTTGCTATATGTTTGTGCAGGTCCAGTTTCTTTGCTCATTTTTATAACCAGTGTGCAGTAAGGAGTTGTCCTTGACATCTGCAGGCTTCATGTTCGTAGATCTTTATTAATATATTTTGACACAAGCTTGGGTAATATGTCCATCCACTTGTAGCTTACTTATGCTGAAAATTATTTTCACGTTTCATTCTTCAAAGTACGATTAAAGCATTCCACGATACTAGCTTTAATACCACTGTAAATTGGATAACGGTTTATTTTATGTGTTGACATCAGTGCTTGAAATGATGAGATGTAGAATTCTTTGCAAAGGCCAGTATGTTAATTCTTGATCAGACCTTTATCTTGCAAGAAATATTGATTGCATTTGCTACATCCCCACCACTCTTAGTTTTTACTGTCACAGCCCACGAATATTTAATGTAGCAGTCAAGAACAGCCAGAAGCATTTCAACCGAGTCTGCTTGATACAACTCCTCCAAACCAAACACCCAAACTATACTTCGAGGTCAGTACCACCTTGCAGGCTTGTGAAGCTCGCTAGCAGTGTTTTGGTGTCTCGTTCTATGTATCCGTCTCCACGCAATTCTTCGATGATGCGAGATATTTCATTTGCATTACAATAATTCCAGTCTGCTGAGAGGCAACTAGTATACATCTGTCTACAATTTCGTTAACGTTATTCCAATAAACATATTGTAGAAGTCTCCCGTATGCCATTTTACTATGTAGATTGAGACCAGAACCTAGGAATGCTCCACAGACATCTCTGCACTCTCTGCAACCATCTCATCACACAACTATGCATGGTCCACACAAGTCTCCGCACGCTTCACCCTCCTTGAGGGCCACCGTATTTCATTTGTCTTTAGTTTTGCTATGTGGAAACTATGTTTCATTAATTTTACTCAAGTATGACGCACAAATTTCAGATATAGTACATTGAACTTACAATAATATTCATCTACAGTCAACTCACATCAGACTTTTACAATGACTTATAATTTTCATACCTTGGGTAGTAGGATTTACCTTTTACTTTTTTTATTCTGTGACTAAAGTACTCTTCGTTTCCACTTATTTTATGTAAACTTTTTAGTCAAATACCCTAATTGAACTAACAAGTTCCAGCATACCGTTATCTGAGGCAAACCATCAAGCATAACTTAATTTGACGAGATGTAATCCACCCCCCATACCATGTTAAACACTAAACATGCCATAGGAAGTTAATTATCAATGTTACCATCTTTCTACATAAAATTTCACTACACCAGCACTATATTTTAATTTATTAAAGTTAATTTTAATTCATACACATACAAATATTATCAAACCACCATTCCAATCGAGCTATCATTCAGATGCTACTCATAACACAACTCAACTTCCCAGTTCAGTTTCACCTTAATGTGCCTTTACATGCCTCAGAAAACATAAGCGATCCTGATATCAACAATAATTTTAGAAACATTTGGCCATATTACACAACCATAATTCAAGTATACACCAACCTAAATCTAGAAGTCATATAGCTCAAACCTTCAATGTCACAAAACATACCAACCAACACATCTATTGTACTAATTATTATCAAAATTTTACTGTACAAATAAAGCAGGTAAGATGCCATTCAACATCCACAAGACAAGGGCAGCAGTCAACTTCAACATCTATAGTCTACATAAATGGACCAACAAAATTGTCATCTAACAACAGAACTAACTACTCTCTACCACTGAAACCACTACGTAAACAACCGTTTTATTCATTACGTCAATACTCCTAGTATAAACGTACATACCACCCATTGTATTTACAAAAAAAACACAATGACAAAGAGTAAAAGCAAATGAAAAAGATGTAACCAAACTACATACATATCATACATCACCAAACAAAACCTACATACACTAATCAAACCCCTAATACATTTTATATCTCAGACAAAAATTCCGCCGTGAAGCACAAGCCATACATAAAAAGAATTTATCATTTCAAAACAGTACACTATTGTAATCAAACGAAACCCAATGACCGCAAAATGAACTACAGACACAACACTCAAAATACAACCAACGTAAAACCACCATCACATCCATAATTTTCTATGCAAACATCAATACTAGAATAGTGCCATTGACGGCAGGCAACACACTTCGCACCACAGGTACAGCACAAGCATCGTACCCTCCGCACATAGCAGTGCAGGCAATGCCACATGCACCACTGTTTGTACTGCAGACACTATCTTCCTCTACCCATTACCATATCTTCCAACCACCACAAGCACATACACTGAAGGCATTGAAAATGTCCCGCACCCTCTACACAAAATTCTACACCTCTGTTAACATATCACCATATGTATGTAGCTATACACACATAGCTACACATCAGCCCCACAACCGCATACACATCTGTCTTTTCAGTTCATACATGCTCATTATTCAACACATGTTACCCCCTCCTCAGAGGAAACCCATGAGAAGCACATTTAAGACACGAATTGTACGAAGTTGTGGTGAAACCAACTATATTTGACAAGCTTGGGTTCCAGCCATGATGCTGTAATATAGCACGCGAGAGCACGACTTATCTCATGCAGACCCTTCAAGAGAATGATGGGTATGTACCTTTGCTTTGTCGAGGATCCACCATGTATCCAAATGTCGAACAATCGCTCTCTTGACGCTGGAGTCATTCTGAGATAGGCATGGTAAACTAGCATTCTCCTCCTCCTCCTCACCGTCGTCCTCCTACTCCTCTCTCTCTCTCTCAATTCATCCATCAGGGAAGACTGCCTCCTCCTCGTCATCGTCGTCCTCTCTTCCACCACAGGCACTGAAGGTGTCCCGACGATCACAGGATGCTCTATTATTGGCCTTTTTTGTAGGGAATCCTGAAGAAGACAGCAGGCCACTTGGCTGACTCAATAAATCTAACCACTGTTACCTCAATCTCATCTTCACAGGTGTGCTGATGCAGACGATTCAGCAGTGGCGGTGGTGGTGGAGGTGGTGGTGGTAGTAGTGATAAGGCTGTTGTTTCTTGAGAAGTCAGTGCAATCACACTATTGTACAGTTCGTCGAGCATTTCGTCTCTGTTGCTGTCCAACACATGTATTACACAAATCCTACTGCAAACCGAAGCCCCAAGAGCCCAGGAGAGACTACTCCATGCTAGTCTCCCAGTATGCATCCCCTACTCTCCAGCCAGTGTGTTGCAAGCCCACCCTCCTCCCTTCAAGTGGTCATAAATCTGTGTCAGCACCTCAGGGCCGACCACAGGCACCATCATAGTGACACGCAGGCCTCCACATGCGAGCGAGCCACTACCTGGAGGGTAAGGGGTGAGCATGTGCTCAAGGATCGCAGCGAAGTGTGAGAGTCGTCCATCTTCGAATTTAATATCCCAGGCCATTAGACACTAAGGCAGTCCAGCACCCTACAGGCAATATATACATAACCCAACAAAATTATCACCTAAAGTTCTAACATGTTCAAAGTTTGTGTGTGCAGTCATCACAGACCTACTATTCCCAAAAAGGGAACATTCATTTTTAATAATTGTAATGAAATTTAGTTTAAAAAATATGTTTATTAATTCCTTTATAAATAAGAAACAGTACTTTACATTAATTAAATGCAATGAACGATTTGCAAATCCAACTGATTGTCTTACATCGAACCCCTGCCATCGCACCCGTACTTTATTTCCTTTACTCTTCAAAACCTTCTCGACTAAATACGTGTTTGGATACATGGTAATTTGAATTTCTTCACTGCAGAAACCTCTTAGAATATCTTTGCCTTCCATGCCATCAACGTAGTAAGCCCTGGGTCCGTAGTGACGAAACTTCACCACTTTAAATATTTCAGTCCTCAAGTTTGATGGGCTAGTCTTTTGTGTTTCCTTTATTCACAGCATCCAGACATAGTATCTAACTGTTATTTTAGGTTTGTGCAGGCCCAGTTTCTTCTCATTTGTATAAACAGTGTGCAGTAAAGTGCTGCCCTTCTCATCCACTGGCTTAAATGTTCGTGCCCCGATGTACATTGTGATTTTATTTTGACAGAAGCTTGAGTAATATATCCACCCACTTGTGGCTTCCTTGTGCTGAATATTTTTGTCCCACTTTGTAGTCTACAAAGTACAATTTAATTGCTCCGCGATACTGGTCTTCATGCCACTGTAGGTAGAGTAGTGGTTGTTTTATGTTTTGGCATCAAGGCTTAAAATGACTGATTGTAGAATATTTTTGCAGATAACCAAGTGAGTATCTTATGATAGACCTCTATCTTGAAAGTATAAATAAAAATTAACATAACAATTTTATTATTATAATTGATATATTTTCATGTGACGACTCATTCTCTCAGCCACTTTGTACACCCAGTTGGAAAACATAAGATACTATGATCTCACACACATAACCGATTCCTAGAGGCACTGGATAATTCTATAGTCCACCTGAGCGGATCCTAACTGGTTCCTACAGGCTCTGTTTGATTCCCTTCACAGTTTCCCCATGTAGCTCTTCTAATGCCACAGTAAATGTGTCAAGGCTACATAAAAAATATGTATGTATCAATGAACACATTTCAAACAGGGTGGACAGTACGATTCTTCTCGTCATACATATCACAGCCAGCTCAACAGCCTATATACTGAAAATCGTAATAGACTGCAAGACGGATAGGTAGTCACCCCAATGCACAAGCCATACATAACTGGCTGAGTCAGCCACCAGCCTCACAGGCACCTGCTAACACCATGTACGAATCTGTTACAGAGACCGAACATATCACATCAGCCATCGTACTATTAACATTCATTTCAAAACATTCAGAAGACACGCTCAGTCTATACTATCATACAAGCTGTAAAAATAATTCTTGCGGGAAGGCAGCGTACATCACCCATTTGAACCATTCCGAGAGCGAATCAGCCACACAGACAAGTACCAAATGTCATAACCACTAGCACATATTCTGTCATATATTGTAATCATCCTACCAGTACAGTATCCCATCTAAGCATGTGTATACACAGCACTAACCATAGAGTCTAAAATTATATCAGCAATAAAAAAACTACTCACGACCCTCCATTTTATCCAAAGCTAACATTAGTCATACATTCTCACTGTTTCAATTACTATACTGAAGTAACATATGAACAAAATATTTAAAAATCAGATAAGCTTTGTAAGCAATGCTGAAAACCAAACTATTTTCTACATGCATGCAAAGACCACAGGCTGCAGTAAACAGCTTGTCTCAGTACCTGCAGTCCCTCGCAAAAGAGCAGGAAACCTTTCGTTTATATATGTTAGCATTCATTCTCACATTATCTTCGCATGTGAAAACTTATATATTACAATGGAGACTGTTATATCCAACACACTATAGTAGCTACCTCGATGAACCCACACCACTCATCTCAAATTCCTACTAGAAGCTTGCCAGCAGTACAGTTGTTGCTGTTAACACCATGTAGAAGAGTCTATAAACATAACACAATGAGGCTAGTCATTGTACAGCATGAGAAACAATCGTTCGGAAGACAAATATATCAAGTCACACCTTTAGTAGTATAAGATAGCATTTTTCTTTATTGGATTATTTGCCTTGCGACTAGATTATTTGCCTTGCGACCTGCCATACCACATATTACACAGATGATATGTGTATTTTAGGTTTCCAGGATACTAGCCTTAAGATCACTAGATAGAGTAATGGATTATTTTGTGTTTTGACATCACTACTCGAAAATATGAGTTGTAGAATTCTTTGTAGAGGTCAGTATGTAAATTCTTGCTCGGACCTTTATAATGCAAAACAATGTTCGTCGCATTTGTTATATCCCCACCACTCTTATTTTTTATAGTCACAACCCGCGAATGTTTAATGTAGCAGTCAAGAACAGCCAGAATGTATTTTATAAACTTTATACTTGCAAGCATAAGAAATCATTTCAACCGAGTCGGCTTGATACAAGTCCTTCAGTGCAAACACCCACATTATACTTCGAGACCAGTTTCACCTGGCAGGCTTGTGAAGCTCGATAGCAGTCTTTTGGTGTCTCATTCAATGTATCTGTCTTCACACAATTCTTCAATGATGCTGGATATTTCACTAGTATGTGAATTATTTCCAGTATGCTAAGAGGCAACTAGTATACATCTGTATACAATTTCGTTAACATAATTCCAGTAAACATATTCTAGAAGTCTCCCATCTTCCCTTTTCTTACGTAGATCGAGGCCAGAACCTAGGAATACTCCACACACATCTACGCACTCTCTGCAACCATCCTCACGGAACTATGTACTCTCCACACAAGACTAGGCACTCTCCACATATGTCTCAGAACCCATTTACTAGTGCTGTACATGACTCCACACACTCTCCTCACTCTCCACACATATCTCCTCATGCTCCGCACAAGTTTCCACAACCTGCTCCTCATTCTTCTCATGCTTGAGGGCAACCATATTTCATTTGACATTAGTTTTCTTGTTTTTAAACTATATCTCATTAATTTTCCTCATGTATGACATACAAATTTTAGCTATCGTACATTGAACATAAAATAATATTCATCTTCAGTCCACTCACATCAGACTTTTACAACGACTTATATAGTTTTCATACATTGTGTAGCAGGATTTTAATTATTTTTATACTATGACTAAGGTATTCTTTGCTTCCGCTTATTTTATATAAACTTTCAAGTCACAGGACCCGAATTGAACAAACCAGTTCCAGCCTACCATTACCTGAGACAAACCATCACAGCATGACTTAATTTGACATGATATAATCCACCCCCACACCATGTTAAGCACTTAACATATCATAGGAAGTTAATTATCAATGTTCTAATATTTCTACATAACATTTCACTACACCAGCACTATATATCAATTTTATATAATTCATTTTATTTAATTTACAAACATATCAACCATTCCAATCAGCTATCATATGTCAGATGCTACTCATAACACAACTCAACCCCCCAGATTTGTTTCACCCTAACGTCCCTTTACGTGCCTCAGAAACTATCAGCGATCCTGATATCAACTATAATTTAGTAACATTCAGACATATTCCACAACCATAATTCAATTATACACCAACCTAAATCTAGCAGTCATATAGTTCAAACCTTCAATATCACAAAACACACGAACCAACCTATCTATTGTACTTTCATTACCGAAATCTTATCAGACAATCAAGGAGGTAAGGCCCAGTTGAAGTCGCTGTTAGTGGCAGCGACTAACTTAAGACTATTTTTTCAAACGAACTTCGCTGCGAAGAACCAAACTTGATCGTTCTTTTGGGTGTTTAGAATGTGAAGATTCAATAGAACGACTGGGTTACTTTGAGCGTCAAGGAAATAAGATAATATATTTCCCTAGAATATCTGTATATCACCCTAAGCGCTTACTTTACCGCGATTGGTATTCTATGTAGTTTTTTTAATACCAAGTAAAAGCACATTTATAAAAATTACATTGTTAACATGTTTTGCACAAAAGGACATTTAAAATAAACAAATGGACGCATAGCACATTTCTGTTCCGACTCTGACGGTAATATATTTGGGTAAGTTGTTGTGCAGCCTTAAATACTTTTTATGGATTATAATAAAATAACTATTTGAAGTTATGCTTTATAGTGCTCGTCCTGTAATTTAGCAGGAATACACCTTCTAGTATTCTAACATTTATAGATTTACCCTGAAACCTTCCCCAGTACCTCTAACTAAAGGGCTACCAACATTTTTAGTCCCATCAATTTTACAATTACTTTATTAACTCAGTGCTACAATTAATTCTAATACTACTTATTTTGTAGCCGTAATTTTAAACAAAGCAAACTATCCACTACCCTTCTACTTAAACACTTGTCGAGGAAATATGGTACGCAAATATACCAGCAAGTCTGTAAGTGGATGTCAAAACTTCACTTCTATCTCTACCTCGTTGTGTAATTCCAAATAAGCTAAGCTATCAACAAAATCATTAATTAATAACAAAGTTAGTATTAATTCACCTATCTCTAAACAACACACCTAGTGACGCTGATTTGTACGACGCCCAACATCAATTATCTACAAATATAACTAAGATATTTGTTACAATATTTGATTTTTATTAATCTCACTGCTAGATACTTTTGGGTCGTTACAGGTAACAGGACGCAATACAAAGTTTTATATTATTGACGGTTTGTTTGCAACTAGAGTCAGTCTTCGTTTGATACAAAAATAATTTACAACAGCCAATAATTATTAACAGTGTATTATATTTAGTAAATTTTTCACCGTAGGATGTTGATGTTTCAATTACATTTTATTTACATCGGTATAAGAATTAATATATAGTATGAATCGCAGTGCTTGGTAAACTATGTAAGGATCACAGTTAAGTAACATTTAGCTGTGTTTCGTCTGCAAACATTCCTACGACGGTTGAGGAACTATCATGCTAGTGTAGCCAGTCACATTTGACTCGAGGGCAATGTGCTGCAGCCAAAAGCCAGCTGTAATACTGTGAAGGTCTGGTCAAGGTCAATGCTGGAATCTGATGGTAGGTACAGCCAGCAGAATGTATTTGCAAACAGTAACACTAAATGTGAATGGTAAATTATTGACGATCAAGAAGCGTTTCTGTTGTTGTGCAAATGGCCAACATTGATAAAGGAAAACTATTTCTGTGACTAATATATTAATTACATTTTGTGTAAAACTTTGTATCCAGTACATCTAAGCAATATTTTCGGTCCCGATTGAAATCAGAACTTGTAATTATTTCCCGGGCAGGGCATTGTCACAGGCAGTGTTATGAACATTATAATGAAGAGGAGAAGAATATCCTTTTCATATTTGTATTCGAATACACTTAATATAAACTCTGGCTTGAAATATAAATTTAACAATTAATACATTAATGAAGTATTTCATTGTGTAATTAATAACTACATACTATCATAGTGTAATAAAGCATAAACATGCAAAACTAATGTACCGTAGCGTATTAATATCCTAGTGTTCATGATTACGAAATTCAACAAAGCAAATCAGTTTTGCTATTCCGACGGAATAACAAATACGAACTAACTAAATAATTCAATTTCCTCATACCTCGTAATCTTAGTACATATAAAAATAAAAGAAACATGTGGTGATTACTCTGAAGAAATATATAAACTTATTAATATAAGTTACGCAAGTATTATTTGTGGTTGCTCTTCTCAAACATAATTACAAATGTTAAGAATCTGATAGATTTTCGTGATTGCTTTAATAGACTTTAATAGTTCTTATTTTTTTCATATATGGGATTTACTGGTACAAATTTCAAGCAAAAAAAAATTAAACCGATTTTTCATCGTTTGACATTTTCAGTGATACTATGTAAGTCATTTAATAATTGCAGAACCTTTACCATATTTTATATCTCTTAGAAAAACAATGGAGCTCATGAAGCTCTTTCTGTGGTCCCCTCCTGAAGATCACATAAGATATTATAAATTTAAAACAATATTTTATGCTTCATATATGAGTTATTGTTAGTATTTTCGTAAATATTATTGTAACTAAAGGAAGAGACAAACTCGAAACATTATTATCCAAAATAGTAATTTTTTTCAGATGGGGTAACAATTTATGTAATACGTATTTAAGTTTTATAATGGATTGCTTCCGTTAAAATTACATTTCAAAATACTAACGTCAAGCAGGAATCGTTCGCACTTCTATATTAAGAGCTCTGCCTGATCAGAGCCGTCTTACGTTTTTTGAGGCATGAGTACAATGGAGTGATAAGCGCAACACTGACGAGTATTTCAAGTTCGCAATTGTCTGTCAAGCCGAGCTACTCATTCTGTGTTGTGTCCTTTCATCGCTTTCCTATAACACGTTCAGCGGCCATTCCCTCATATTATTTCTACGTCTTCCCAGGTCAGGCTGGGTGTGCATTTGTGATCGTCCAGATTGTCTGAAATAATTGTCTGTATGCCATGATCTCATGAAAAGTTTCTTAATTCAGACACATTGATACTTGTAACATTATA
Source organism: Medauroidea extradentata (assembly GCA_003012365.1). Lineage (NCBI taxonomy): Eukaryota > Metazoa > Arthropoda > Insecta > Phasmatodea > Phasmatidae > Medauroidea > Medauroidea extradentata. Next base: position 11,185 of record PNEQ01094840.1, read on the forward strand.
ATATAGATGATCTCTTGGCCGAGGGGCTGCATAGCCGTGGGCCAGCAATAAGGGAAAAAATTCTTCTCCACCGCATTTTGGAACGTTCACTGCATGCATGTGTGAAAATAGTCTACATTCAAAATGTCTTGCAGTCTGTGATATTGAATTATTTTCGATAGTTTTACTACACTACGTGGATTCATCCACAGCACTGGAATGATAGTTTGTCGGACCGAAACTAATGTTCAAGAAAACCGACCAAGAAATATATTACGGAGACAAACCTAAGTGTTACGAACTTACAAGACACCAATATAAAATGCAAAGTATTTTATCTTCCGCTGCTTCTTTCATGTCACCGAACGAAGGAAGAAAACTCTAACAATCTCTAAGCGAAATATGAAAAACCAATATTGTTACCCCTATCGTAGTAAAGACCATTTAGGCTGCAGCATAACAACTATGCAGTGAACAGTGCAGTTTACTGAATTTGCGTACTTGTTAGGTCTCCAATTAGTTATAATAAAGTAAGCAGGGTAATATGTTTGACTTCATTACGTAAAGTCAGAGAAATATGCTTTTAATTGGATATTATACATTAAACTGTGAATGACATCTAATAAAACACTATCACTCGATACGTCTATGATATCTAACCGTTTTAGCAATCCAGCAGTTACAGAACTAACTAACGCGTTAAATATATACTTAATAAATATATTTTAGCTTCTCTAATTTCATAGTTCTACAATTGAATCGCATGTCCGAAAGAAAATGTACTGATACGGAGATAGCAAAGATTCTTTCGACATGAACTAGTCAGGATTCTATTTTTGAGGTTGCCACTCTCAAACATATCGCTTTTCGATCTTAGTGTATAAGTGTAGGCTTTTAATACAAAAAAGCCAATTTATAGAATATAAATATGTAATATGATGGTAGTAGGGGGAATTGGGTGGTTTTGACACAATTGGCTGGTGGCTGTGGTGCCATGGTGCCGTGTCTGTAATCTTGGATTATGTCATCGCCGCCATCTTTGATTACATCTCTTCCGGTCGCCATTTTGTTTCCGGACGTCATCCTTGTTTCCTGCCAATATCTTGTTTATTTAATTTTCTCCTGCTCTCTCATTACATTCATACTTTCCTCCTGCTCTCTCATTCATCAGTTCCCCAGCTACAAACCTCATCTCCAATTCTTCCTGCTCTCTCATTCATCAGCTCCCCAGCTGCAAGCCCCATCTCTCATTCCTCATCCTTCCCTCCCTAAACTTCCCACCCACCGGCCTCTTCTTGATCCTATTGTACATCAGCTTGGTTGGGGTGTCGTAGTCGGTAGCCACCTTTGTTTCCTACTTACTA